>CALYLW010000402.1:749134-922203 GCA_944989445.1 Ampullaceana balthica
GTGCAGCTGCCTGGCTGCAAACACCATGTTGATGAACTGCATTCTTGTCTGAATCCACATTGGCTATCTGGCAGTAGTCCCTGGTCAAGATGTGCAGTCAAGCAACCCAGAATGATTATTGCAAGCATTTTCCTGTAATTAATAGTCACGATATACCACGCTGATTATGACGGTAGAATGGGACTGCAATAAAGCTTTTAAATAAAATGCAAAACACACAAACAAATTGTGCAATGAAAACAATAAATTTGAGCTTTATTTTTAAAATTACACGATAGTAGACGTTTCGGCTAATGCCTTCATCAGAACAATAACATAAAATACGTGCTTACAATACTTACATAAGTAATATTTAAGTTAAATAAAAAGAAAGAAAAAACAAAAAACTCCCTCCTTTTTCGTATATCCTGTGTCCATGTTTGTTTTTGCTCGCTTTGAATCAATTCTAAAATGCCTATTAAAAATCCAGCACGCAGGCAGCAGAAATCAGTCTGCACATGCAAGATAGAAAAGTCCAACTCGGTCTGTTGAGAATGCTTCCCTTCGATTGGCAGCTTTGCATTCTACAGCCACTTAGTATATTTAAGTCTTTATTCGCGTCATAGAATCTCTATATCTCTATATCTATTACATTATTGTATTACCCGTCAAAAATTACAGAAGTTTTCAAAATAAATACATTTCAGCTGAAATATATTTATTTTGAAAAAAATCCACATCAGAACAACAAATAATGTAATACAGAACTTTCATTTATTTTATTTATTTTTTAAAATTCATTTATTTTCATACTATTTTGTGCTGCGGCACCGTGGTGCCTGCAGCTCCCCCTTTTTTAAGGGTGCCTACGGCACCCATCTTTTTCAAAAGCCCAACTAACTTGTCCTTGTATAATAAATACGTAATATTCCTGAAATTTACACAAATACCGCGGTCTGTCCAGAGACCCTACCTCCTCCCTCTACACCGTGGTCTGTCCAGAGACCCTACCTCCCCCCACACCGTGGTCTGTCCAGAGAACCCATCTCCCCCCCCCACACTGCGGTCTGGCCAGAGACCCTATCTCCCCAAACACCGTGGTCTGTCCAGAGACCCTACCTCCCCATCACTGCGGTTTGTCGAGAGACCCTACCTCCCCTCCATCGCGGTTTGTCGAGAGAGCTGCCGTCTCGATCGGCCATACATGTGTATCACGTCAAAAATACAATAAATTTTAGTTATAATAAATAACCCGTAAAATAAAGTTTTTGACTACAAATCCCAACGCGCACCGATCAAAATAAAGTCTTGGAGAAAATACTGCACCATAAAAAATATAATAGCCCAAGTCACTGGCTCATTGGATGTGGAACGATGAGGAACGATGTACAACAGTCTAGAGCAGTTAAAAATCGAGTGGTGTTTAATGTTAATCTGGAAACCAAAATGATTATCCAATTTAAAAAAGGCAGAGTGATGTCCCTTAGCGTTAGGCGTCAGCCATAATTGAGCGTAAATATATATATGATTAGTTTGTGCTGCGGCGCCCCCCTTTTTTAAGGGCGCCTACGGCGCCCACCTTTTTCAAAAGCCCAACTAACTTGTCCTTGTATGATAAATACGTAATATTAAAGTTTCTTAAATGTAAACTAAGTATTTTATAATAGTTTTTTTTAAATTTTATTTGTTATGTCAAAAGCCGAAGTGACTTATCCTTGTATGATAAATACGAAATATTCCTGAAATGTACACAAAGTATGTATATAATATAGGTTGTGCTGCGACGCCCACTTTTATTTAGGGCGCCTACGGCACCCACTTTTTTCAAAAGCCCAACAAACTTGTCCTTGTATGATATGTATGTATGTATGGCAACCGTCCGTCCTCATGGGACGATGGCGTGTACGCCCTCTCCTCTGCCCCTCCTGCCCTTTCTCCTGGCCCTTCTCTCTTCACTCAAAGCTATGAGGGATGCTTCCGAGACATGAATACCCTCACGCACTTTTGCCCGCCAGGAGGTGCGCTCCTCGGCAATGGTCTCCCACGTTTTATAGTCTATCTGTGCCAATGACATGTCTTTCTTGCAGACATCCTTGAAGTGCAAGCAGAGCCGACCTCTTTTTCTCTTAACGGTTGCCAGCTCACAGTAAAGCATGGCTCTAGGAATGCGCTCCGGGCTCATCCTGTGGACATGACCTATCCACCGCAGGCACCTCTCACTCAGAATTGAGTGCATACTCAGCATATGGCTTCTTCTGAGTACCTCAACATTGGTGATCTTGTCCTGCAGCTTGATGCGTAGAATCCTACGCAAGCATCATAAGTGGAAGCTATTGAGCTGCTTTGTTTGCTTGGCGTAGGTAGTCCAGCACTCACTGCTATAGAGGAGTGTGCTGAGCACGCAGGCCTGGTACACAGTAATTTTCGTCCTATATGTGAGCTGCGCATTGTTCCAAACTCTTTGATTCAGACTAGACATTAATGATGCGGCCTTGCCGATTCTGGTTCCTATTTCCTTATCCAGGGAGAGTGTGCTTTTAACGTTACTGCCAAGGTAGGTGAAATCATCGACGACGTCCAAGGTGTTTCCCTCAATGGAGATTGCTGGAAGGCGGTCAGTGCCTTGTCTCATAATGTTGGTCTTTTGTGGCTAATCGTTAAACCAAAATCATTGCATGCCTCTGAGAACTTATTGACCAACTGTTGGAGTCCTGCCTCTGTATGTGAGGTAAGGGCTGCGTCATCTGCGAAGAGCAACTCTCTGATTAATACATTTTCCAATTTGCTCTTCGCACGGAGCCGGCTGTTATTATATAGGTTTCCATCCGTCCTGGTATGAATGTTCACACCCTCGGAGCATACCTCAAAAGCATGTCGCAATAACATCGAGAAAAAGATACCAAAGAGTGTTGGAGCCAGTACACAGCCCTGTTTGACTCCGCTACAATTTGGGAAGGGTTCTGAGTTGGCACAATCGAAGAGCACTGTGCTGTGCATATTGGTGTGGAAGGACTCGATGATGGAGAGAAGCCGCGGCGGACATCCTATTTTTTCCAGTATGCGTAGCAGACGCTTGCGGTTTACCAGGTCAAATGCCTTCGTTAAATCTATGAAAGCAATAAAGAGGGGTTTCTGTTGCTCCCGACATTTCTCTTGTAGCTGACGGAGTGAGAAAATCATGTCCATGGTTGATCCTTGTATGATAGATACGTAATATTAAACTACCTTAAATGTACACAAAGTAATTTTAAATTGATGTTGTAGGGCGCCTAAGGCGCCCACTTTTTTTGTGGTCAAAAGCCCAATTAACTTATCCTTGAATGATAAATACGAAATATTCCTGAAAATTAAACAAAGTATTTATATAATAATTTTTACAGTGCTAAGCTTCACACGATTTTTAAACTCATTTTAGAAAGCAGCGCACCAAATTACTGCACCAAAAAATAACTATTTGAGTTCAATCAGCACTGCTTACAACACAAATTTTTTTTTAAAAGCAGAGTGATGCCCCTTAACGTTAGGCAACATAATTGAGCGTAAATATATATATGATGTGATTGAACAATTTTATGCGGAACGTTCGAAAAAGGTTCTTTTTGGTGTAGTAATTTGGTGCGCTGCTTTCTAAAATTGGTAATGTCACAGACAGGTCGGGATTGACGTGACATACATTGCAAATTATGTATTTGTTTGATATAAGACGCATGTGTTGTCTGTATGTCTGTTTTTTTCCTAATAACTGTAGATCCAGACAACCAAATAACTTGAAATTTGGTACACGTACACAAAATTACATGGGAAAGGTTCTTAAGCAGGTTTCGTTCCATATATATAAGATACTGGGGGCAAAAATGCAATTTTTTCCTTAAATCAGCTATGTAAAAATAAAAATAAAAATTATCCCATTTCCCGTGTAGGTAGAGTATGAAACTTTCGGTGGTTGTTAAGTTTCATTTGGCGATGTTAACAGGTCAAAAAAAATATCACTGACTGGGGGCCGGGGGCCCTTAATGTATTTCTTTTCTTATATTTAAAACTGACTCAACACTAATACTTCAACTTCCCGTAAAGGTATAAGCATGAAACTTTGGGAATTTGAATACACCCTTATGACTATAAACGGAGAATAATAATTTTAAAATTTCACTCATGGGTGGCCGGGAACCCAAACCCGTTTGTTTCCTTATATGGGCTATATAAAAATGAATCAAAACTAATTCCTCATCTTTCTTTGTAGGTAGAAACATGAACGTTAGAAAGTTGTTAAGAACCCTCCCGCGATGGTAGCAGTCAAAAAAAATTATCACTAACTGTGGGGCCGGGGGCCCAAATGAAATTTTTTCTTAAATGAGCTATATAAAACAGGCTCATCATTTAATCTCCAATGCCCCATGTCTGTTGAAACATAAAACTTTGGAAAGTTGTTGAGTACCCTCCTAAAATGTTAACTGGCGAAAAAAAAATTATATTATCACCCTTAAAATAAAACGTCAATACATTCCTGTAATTTTCATTGGATTCTATTTAAAACACAGCAAAGTGAGCTTCGTGGATATTTAGCCAAAACGGACTGTATTAAGTGCTAACAGGTTATTACTAAAACTTCTATTTTAAGCACGTTATTTGGTACACGTACACAAAATTACACCGGGAAGGTTCTTAACAGGATTCGTTCAATGCCAACCTCACTCTGGCCTTCTCCGGCCAAAAGTAGTGCTCCATGTGCCTGTTCTGAGCCGTGGGTACATTTTAGAGAAAACTTTACTAAACAAAAAATGCTCGGTGCCCCAAAAAATTTGGGACCGGATCAAGGTTCCAAGGTGCTCCGATGCCCTATTGGCCTCCGCTAGCATGGGGTCCAAGGTGTCCCTCTGCGTCCACATGGAGGCATTTTGGTGAAACGATTGCTAAACAAAAAATGATTAGCAAGCCCAGAAGACATTCGTTCCCTTATAACTGAAACTGTGCTCTGCCATGACAATCAGCAAGTCACAGGGTCAGTCTCTTGGGATTGCTGGTATAGACTTTCAGACACCATGCTTTTCTCATGGGCAGTTGTATGTGGCCTGCTCCAGAGTGGGCAAAGAGGAAAATATTTTTGTACACACTCCACATGGAACTGCCAAAAATAGTGTCTATCACATTGCTTTAAGATAAATGTACCCTTTTATTGCATGCAAATAAACTGTTTTGTACGCTTCTACAGAAAACCTTATTTTAAACCCGGGTAAGCCGGGTACTTGCCGCTAGTACAGATATGTATATCCCTTCAAGGATTCGGGTATACACATTAGTATTATTACAATTTTTATCTCAACATCTAAAGTATACTCTACTGACTATGCTAGCCTAGCCAGCTCAACGTTAGTACTCTCTCAACACTCGAGCTGACTCGATGTGTGTATCTTGAGCTCCACGCTCTTTATATTCATCCTAGTGTCTCTCCACACCACATTATATATTGTCCGTTTTCCATAACCTCTCATGAGTGACCAGAACACCTATCTATATCTCTCGCTGATATCAGTTCACAACGATAACATTGCATTTCTGATCAGTGATTCTCATACCTTGACAGAGAGCTGAGGGCCAGGTCGGGATTAAAGATGGCAGACTACTCCAAAAGGACTAGGACCAATCTCAAAACTAGTTACTATCTTCCCCATGGACATGTCACACACCACAAGAGAAATTACATTAGATAAAGAAAGCGCAAATATAAAAAGCGAAATAAGTTTTAGAAACAGAGCACGAGAAAGACAAAGAGAAAGATGGAGAGAGAGATAGAGAGATGGAGAGAAAGACAGAAAGATGGAGAGAGAGAGATAGAGAGATAGTTACATTTAATAGGCATAGTAATATATAGAAAGAAAGAGTGAGAGACTGATAAATGAGGAAAAGAGATTGGAATCAGTAACGAAAGAGGGAGATAGTCTTTTTCTGTAACCTTAGAAAACATCTGATCTTAAATTCAATTCTTATTACCTCCCCCATCACCGGTTATCATTAGGAATTAACCAGACGTTTCAGGTAACATATCATAGATTACGACAAAAAATAAATTGTGCTTGTTTGTTATCTTATATAGGTGTTCTTATAAATTCATTTTTTTGTTTTATGATTTCTTTTTTGACAAAACTGTCCCTACATGTTTAAATTAATTAAGTGTAATTAGTGTTCAGGGTGTGATTTTTTAAAATGGGTTAAAATAATTCAAATATTAAATTTACTCCCATAAAATTGTTTACAGACAGGATCGTGAAACAATGTCCAATTCTTTGAGATTAAACAAAGCCATGCATGGTGAAAGAGACTATCTCCCAATTGCTACTGCGGCCGAAGAACTGCTGTTTTTCACCGTGTTGATTGAAAGTAGTGACTTAGCAGTCGATTTTAAGGTAACATTAAACAATCACTGCCACTGAGCTTATACATTTTGTGTAATAAATCATTCTAGGTGGTGGGTGTTTGTTGTTATTTTTGTCATGACAAACACCCAAATGACAATATGTCACAAAGTATATATCATAATTCGGGCATTAAAGCTAACATTCTATCCATTTTTCATTTCAGATCTTTATGCAAAGTAAATTAAAGGCGTCCTACAATTACTTTGTGACTCCACATGAAGCAAAACGTCACGACGCGTAGGTCTTTTTACTGCACATCCAATCATTTAATTTTAGAATATGAAGGGCATTTGTTTTGAAATGTAACATTAGATGACAGATGCCAATGACAAACCTAATGTCATATTATAGCTATAGCAATTGAAACATAAAAGCTTCATTACACCCCAAAAGACATCTAATAGCAAGACCAATTAAAATGAAAAAACTCAAATGAAAACTAAAAATACATTTATTAACACGGGAAATGAAAATGTCAAATCTTTATTAACAACTCAAATGATATTCAAATTACAACGGCATTTATAACAAGAAATAAGGCTTTTGAGATGGTGTGATAGTTGTAGGTTTCCCAACCCTTTTATCAATATAATCTTTACACCCCTCTCACTAGTTGCTTTGATAATAACTACATTTAACAATGTGTTACAACAATTTTTCAGACTCGCGCGTCTTTTAATTGTGCAAGGAGCCTGTCACTACGAACTCCCAGAATGCCTTAGTAAAGTTCTTGCAGATTACAAAAAACTGATGGAAAATAATGATATCTCAAGGTTAGGTCACTTAAAGAATTTTTAAAAATTTGTTGCGTAAACTCATTGTCTTTTGGCTTGCATTTTCTTAATGTTGGGATAAAACGCGGTGGAGGTGGGGAAGGGGACAAAGTTTGTAGCCAGACTATTTCACAAATTCAAGTGTGGACTTAAAAAATGTCATATGCTTTATTCATCTTTATAGTCTAATGAACTCTTTTAATAATACCAAAAGCTTATTTCTAACACCAACACTTATATTTTTGTTATATTTTAATTACATAATTACGAAAGACTATAATTCTTTAAAAAATAATATTTATTTCTTTACTGTCAGTGTTTTGTGTACACATAAGTACGATCTTTTAGTTGTGGATAAAATAATTATATCCCACTTTATATCATATTTATATCCTAAAACTGTTACATTAACAATAAAACAAAATTCGTATTGAATGACTAAAAAAACAACACCATTTTATAATCATTTATCAGACTCTTTTTCACAACATATGAATAAAGACGTTCATTTCAATGTCTTTAATTTAGTAATGACGTACTGCTTTCTTTTATTAACAAATATGTTTGCAGAATCGAGCCTGAGTTAACCCCGGTTGTTTTGTGCTATGGGATAGCTGCTGGTGGAGATGCCGAATGGAATTACGCTTTAGGGGTGAGTGAACAATCTTGGGTCAGCAGCCGTTGCTGCCTATTGCTGGTCTCGTAATCCTGTTTTCAATATATAAATTAGAAATACCCCGCGTAGGAAATCGGCAGCTAAAAATAATTCCTTTGACAATCAAATCGGAATGAAGCCTTAACTTCCTCAATAAAAGGAGGCGTTTGAGAAAGCACGCATTGAAATATGCAACTCTTTACAAATACATTCCACAATCATGCAAAATCTATCATTTATGGAAACTTACTTGTTGTAGTCAAGGTCTTATTACTAGTTGAGAAATGAACATTGCAAAGGACTACTTTACAAGTTGAACACTAGAAGTGACCCCGGGTCCGGAATGTGCGGTATGTCGGAGGAGATAGTGGTAAATCCGTTGGCCGACTGTTAATATATGGGTGGACATTTGGACAGGACGAACAAGGCGTGTGGAAAATTTTCTTAATGACAATAAACGCTTGTTGTGACTCGACAGGGAAATGATTCGCAAGTTTACAAGAGTCTACACTCAACTCGAATACGAAAACATTAGCATATTTACCAAACACTCTTATCTTTATTTCAGATCACAGAAGCAATAATATTTGAAAGATAATAGCAAAGATTAGAGGCTAATTTTATGTTCTAGCCCATCTCAACCGATTTCAACATAAACATATTGCGCATGCTCATTGAATTATTTTGATTTACCTTTGTTAATGCCAAAAACGGATTTTCCCGGCTAAGAAATCACCGCAACTGCAAGAGCCTGGTCAAAAACATTTTTTCAAAAACCTTATTTAATTCTTATTTCATGATTTGAACATTTTTAAATTTTCTATTTAGAAATAGCATATCTGATGTGATCTCGTGTCCTGAAAACCTAGGGATAACTTTATTTAAGCTTTCTCCAACACTTGAGAAAACTGTAAATGGTTTGCTTGTATATGTATCTTGTAGGCGTTCTCTCAATACATAAACCTGTATACAATGATCCTCTGAAGAATTGGTTTTAATAAAATAACTTTAATGTCCACACCATGTACAGAACATAGGCATCAGGCGTACGTCCGCCATTACACACAGAATTTCTCCAACTCCCCCAACTGCTTTCCCGCTCTTTTACTCATGTGACTTCTTCCGTCACTAATCTCGTGATAATCACGTGACATAAACTATTACATCGTTTTTTTATTAAGAGTTTGATAGCAGTGCGTGCTCAACTTCATTGACAGCGATGAAGGCAGCGGTGCACTCAACTAAATGTTTAGGAGGTTATTCAAATATTATGGATGAAACTTATAAAACAAGTAAAATTCAATTTATTTAATTTTTAAATAAAAACGTGTTGCGCACATGATATTTAAGAAGACATCGAAAGATAAACACGAATCGATCTGCCCTGAAAGTTACATTAAAAATCTTGCACACTTATAGAGGAGTGGATCATCGGTATACGTTCTTAACCAAACCCTTGAACATATACCAAATTGGACGTATATAAAATTTGACTTATACCAAATTGGACATTTACCAAATTGGACCTATACCATACATATATTTTCTATAAGAAATTGAGAGATATAGACTAATCCGTTCCCATTGAAAATTCATCATGTTGTTATTTAAATATTATACATTTATTAACGTGGTTGTATAAAGTAATTTAAGCACTGCTTAATACTAAAATACACAATAAAAAGAACTTCAACGAAGTTTCTTCTGTTTTCCTGTTATCCAGATCAAAAGCAATATCTCAACGTGCTCTAATGTCCCTGAATTTAGTTGAGTAATCGATTTCACCCCCTCGCTATATTTGCCCATTTAATGAAGTATTTGTTTTTCAAATAAAAAGAAATCGTTGACCTCCTCGTTCGGCATGCTCCAAGTAAGTCCTTGACAACCACGCCAATATTATCCCTTGAAACAATCTCTTTGTTTTTCAACTACATGGTGATCCTAACCATTTTTTAGTTGCTTGGCTGCTCTCGTTGACTTTCTAAGAAGCCGTGGTATGTGAATTTACTCAAAATTTATGAGAAATACAAATCGTCATGTGATCCCTTTTTTGCGGGAGTCGTTCACTCTGTTATTAAAACTTCCGTAATAACACACTTGAGAAATGCGCGGTGTTATTCCCACAAGTTATGTATGTGCGATGTGTCATTGTGACTCACAAGTCAAAATCAGTTACGAGGAGTAGGCAGGTGTTTAAGAAACGTAGCATCACCCAAAAATGAGCAACTTTAAATAAAAGTCTCACTGACATATTTGATTGCTTATAATCGATTTAATGACATTTTAAATTGCTTCACACGTGTTATGATATTAGAGTGTAGCCTGACATTAAATACAAAATTAAATGAAAATAAAGTGAACATGAACATTGTCAAATAGGGAATTCGGCTTTTATTGGGAGAGGGCTGGGCGCAGCTTTGTGACGTCCTGTTTGTGAGAGGGGTCTAACTTTCTGTGACGACATATGACACATATATTTGTCTGTTACGCCAAAGCCCAAAGTTCGGTCAGTCCCTGCATGGGGCAGTTAATTCACATTATAACCGAGAAGTCTGTCCAAAGTTCTATGTGCTTAAAATTAATATTGTATCACTACTTTGGTCGGCCTTTTCGCGAAATGGTGTGGAAGCATTGGCCAAAGCTTGATGCGATAGTGGAAGACTGCCAGTTTGGCATCAGAAATCAGTCCAGAGAGGTAATTGATAATTTAGTTACGGTGGAAGACGTTCAAAACGTCGAACAAGAAATGAATCGACTTATAAATGTTTGCACTGCGTCCAGAAATGGGATAACTGCCATCTGGCGGAAAAAACCAAGGAAAGTTCAGACCAGATGCCTGACAATAACCATGCGAAACAAAATCTGCATAGTATGTGAAAAATATAGCAGTATAGCCCATTCTTGTGAATTCTGCTGCAAAGACGTGGAAGCAGCAGTGAAGGTGAAGAAGAAATTTAGGAAGAACATACAGTGGTGTGTTTCAAAACGCCATAAAAATTCATTATGTTGTTATTAGGGATGTAATTTTTGTTGAAAAAAGCTGCCCGGGTACCCGTCCTAATTTTGAACGGGCATTCGTGTACCCGTTCAAAACACCGCATAATTTTTGCCGTCATGATTGCTATACAATGCAACCTAGCCACCTTCCATGCACCTTATTTCACATGGTAGCCAACAGCATGCTTCCACCAACATACTACATTACTACAGTATAACCTCACCGCATTGCGGTTCCCCATTCGCGGCCCCATATAATTGTGGGTTAGGCTCTAAACCCTATCGCAATGTAGTTACTGTATTATTTTTACCTGTACTGTTTACACTGAATTTATCTGTCTAATTTTGCCTTTAAAGTTGTTTCATTTTCTGTCAATTCTAATGCATTTATTGTGCGCATAAAAAATGACTTTACGGTGCTGTAAAACAGTATGAGTAAATATGTTTTCCGTTGTTACTGCCTTCTTTTACTTGACTTACGTTTCTGTTTGATTAAAGTATTGTTGCAGTAGAAAATTATAATGTTTTTACATTATCATTAAATACTAGAAAAATGAAATACATTAGTGAAAGACATAACTGTAGGCAAAATTAGAAACATTATTAATGCATCAATGAGTAAGAATATCTTTAGAAAGTGTTTGGAAAGCATTAAGTAGCTGTAGAAGTAGTTGCGAGTCAAGTATCAAGACTTTAACACCTTGTTGTCTGGTTAACAACTATCTTTAATCAATCTATCCAATCAACGGTTACATCTTGAACCTTACATTTATAGCCAGCCATCCTCTCTCAGTTCACGACCACGCATGATTACAATTCACATCACAAATCACGTGTTTCATATTCAGTCAACTCGCACGCTCATATTATGTCAGCACAACAACACAACACGCCTCTCACTGTAACGTATATGATGACATACGTAGGCATTTCTAAACTTCACACAATATACACGGTGTTTCACCATTCGCGTGTGGGGGTACGGGGTAAAGAACGTAACCCCCGCGAATAGCGAGGGAATAGTGTATTGTTAACTTTTAATGCACCAAAAAGTTCACAATAGCGAGTAGAGCTGCAGTTGGTTTATCAACATCCACTTTATACAAAGCGGCCAGATGGCGTTAGATAGCGCTAGTGTTGCCGCCCTTCGCCGACAATTTTCATCACAAAGATGGCATTTTTGCCGTGTCTCTATCACTTTGCTTTACGTGATTCCACTCGGCCGATGTCTCATCCACCGTATGCTGTTAGTAACGATTTAATTTATCAACTTAAAACGTTTACAATTTTGTTCGCATTATCAAAGTCATTTTTTGTTCTGCTAGGTCTACTCGTGTCAAGGAACACAAGAAACTCAAGCGAATGGAAAGAGCGCGCTTTATATGATTTGATGGAGGAATGATGGGTTTAGATAAACATCATTTGCTTGTCTCAATCGGTACCTCAATTTAGTCGGTGTATATCAAACAAAGTTAGTCTAATGTCATATAATAAAAGCAGGGGTGTTATTAACAACACAAAACACCATCTCTTTCATTTCTATGCAGTCCATCCTTATGCTCAGTGATGTGGTCGTGTTCTCTTTATAAATCCCTTATTTTAACTTCACCACCGTATCTTGGGTTGGCGGTCGGTCGGTCGGGAGGGCGGAAAAACAAAAGTAGAAAATGACACACTTCCCGTGATGCCATCGAGCTAAAATTTTTCACATAGACTCGTGTCACCTAACAATGCATCGTATTACAATTTCAGATCGATCGAATGTACGGTAATTAAATTAATGCATTTTTAGTTTATCTATATAAACTGTATGTTGCGGTCGCTATTGTTTACATTTTAAGGGTCACTTGACTTCACGCAAGCGATCGGTGAACACATCTCGTGTTTTAACCAGGTGTACCAGCGTACTTTTGTTAACATTTTACGTGTCACGTTGAGCTTGGTCCAACGTTCGGTGACAAGACCTTTCCCCTCTCCCACCCCCACCCGGGTTAAAAGCAAAGGGGAGTTAAGACAGATTCAGTCTGTAAATATTTGTCGCGTTTGAACATAATCAATAATTTTAGTTATATTTCATATATAAGGAATTTATAGTCAAAAACATTGTTTTAGGGGTCTTTTTTATTTTATATTTATTTAAATAACCTAACCTTTTTGTGTTTGTGATTTGTGCGTTATGTTCCGAATAAAAATGTATCAAAATACATTGTAGTTTGTGGGGACTAGGGCTGCCAATATTGTTTTAAAAAGCTGCCCGGGTACCCGTCAAAATTTCGAACCTTGTAAGCATTATTGACATCATATTTTTCTAGTTAAATACGTGTTAACGAACACAAGAAACACAAGCGATAGCGGAAAAGGTGCGGGTTGGATACAAGATTGGAGGGAGGAGAGGGAGTAGATAAACAACATTGGCTAGTCTAAATCGGTAACCCAATGTCTGCGTATTTTAAAGCAAAGTTAGTGTCAAAGCAGGGGCAAACACTCCTGCTTTGATACTAATTTTATTAACAACAGCAAACACGGCCTTTTCATCTCTATGCAGCACATCCTTATTTTCGGCAGAAGAGTTTTCTTTATATCATTCATCCGAAGAACCAAAACCGTTTTGTGTGTGCGATTTCTGTTTCACTGTCAGAGGAAAAAGACGTATCAAAATACACTTTAGTTTGTCGGGACCGTACTTTATTTCACATTGACAGATATTTCCCTTTGACAGATATTTGCCGTTGACAGATATTTCTCCTTAGATGAACTTCACAGCATATACTTGAACCTAAAGTTTTCATTTGATAAATAGTTTCGTGAGCCGCAATTTAAACACAAAAAAGCCGCACTCGAGCCCATGTTTGGCCTCCGTTAATATAGACATTGTAGCCACATTTTCAAGTATAAACCGGTGGAATTTTAATACCCGGGTAATCGTAGGGCATCGGGTACCCGGGTTTTATTTACCGTTGACAGATTCGTATCCTAAACTTTTTCGTGTTTAATATACAACACAGCATATATTTCAATCAAAAAGTGTTCTTTTGATAAATTATTTGCGAATTGCAACGTGAACACAGAGGAGCTGCATGTGGCTCCTGAGCCGCAATTTGGCCACTGTTGGTATAGGTATTGCAGCCAAAGTTTCACAGGTACCCGGGTGCAATTTTTATGGAATTATTCACGTCGACAACAATGACTTAATCTATGCTAATGGCTTCTGTCTTCAGACTATAACCAATACAATCGTATGCCATTTTGAGAAATGACCAGCCTTTTGGCCGGACAATTATATACAACGATATAAAAAGCTCCTGCATTGGTCGGCCAATTTGTTCTCTAGTGGATTTTTGGCTTTGGGTGAAACATATTATTATTATTACGAAATTAATCCATTCCGGGGTGTCTTTCGTATTTTTGATTCTTCGTATATCGAACCAAGTATTAAATGTAAAATACGTTCCAAGCCACACAGAAATAGGAAATAACCGGAAATTGCCTCGGACATTCGCCTCGGCCGAATATTACGATTTTCAGTAATATCCGGAAGTATTCGCCTCGGTAAATATTACACACGCAAATAGCTATTAAGAAAATGGAATTCAATAAACACTGAACAGCTGGCAAAGAAGACACGATAATTTCAGTAGCATTCCGCAGGTGGCGTAACCAGTTGTTACTGGGCCACGCATAGTCTAACTTTCTTTCAAAAGATGGCCATTATACTAATATTACTTCCGTCCGACTGCAATGGTTGTAGAGATGTATGCCACTTACTGGCGGAAAACATTAACTTTATCAGCATTCCACAGGTGGCGCAACGTTTGTGTTTCCGGCAAATATTTGAAAATATAGACGCCATAGTATAAATAGAATTTAGATTATATGAAAACATCGAACAGTTTTGGCTTTGCACTTATGATGATGAAAGAAATGGTACTCTCCTAAGTCGCAGCTACTACTCGGTTCGTATCCGGATCGGGCAAATAGTACATCCAAATACTCGGATTCGGTACTCGGTGGAAATTGTCTACTCGGTTATGCCCTACACAGAAACAACACTAAAAATTAAAAATATCATGGAAAACTATAGAAAAACGAAGTAGGATCCTTTAAATCCTTAAGTACACCTTATAAATCACATAAATAATAAGTCAACCCTGAAAACAGAATAAAACAAATAAAAAATAACATGTATGCAAATGTATAACCCTTCGAGTGAGGCGATGTAGCGAAGTGTCAGTGATAGTGGTAGGAGAGGAGAACGGATTGCAGAAAACTTTACGGCATTACTTACGAAACATTTATATTTATGAAAATAATACGTTATATACTAACTTCTCATGAATTAATGCTAAATAAGCATTTATATTAGAACAACTGTACACTAATTATACGTAACAGAATAATTAAACTGATGTAATGTTTCTTAAATTATAATCGAAATTTGATCGATCAAATTAATTTTAATCCTTTAAAATTTTACGATTAATGAATTAATTAATTGTTAATTTCCACATCCCATATATATATATATATATATATAATATATATATATATATACTAGCTGACCCACGGCGTAGCATACGACGCTGCTAAAGATTTAGTGACGGGTGAAGACTTCCTGAAAGACACAGTTGTCAAAATTTTGTAAAATTTGCGCACAAAAAATGTACGTTGTGCAACTGTGCACACGAGTTGTTGTTTTTTTAAACTTTGCACAAGGACAAACAAAGCTTAGACTTAGAGGGAACATTGCATGGTAGACAAATGATTTCTCTCTATCAGTTGCGTAACAATGGGCAGTTGCCAAAGGCGCCAGCTCAAGATGGTGCCACTAAATCCCTTTTCTTAAAATTTGTATTTAAAAAAATACAATCGGACCTCTCTAGGTCAAACTCAAAATTACCCGGAAAAAAATCGACTTATGGAGTTTTTGAGTTAGGGAAAAGTGCTTAATAGGCGCCGATTAATCAAGGACAATTAAGATATTGAGAGGTGGGGATGAACAGCCGTACCGGCTATTAGGCTTGACAGCAAAGACATGTTGTTTCATGTGAAAAGGAGCCAACTTGCTTTGACATAACGACACAAGCCCTTGAGAGGAGACAACTTCCCTCCCCTCCCCCCTTTACTCCCCCCCACAGTGGGATAGGGGGAGTAAGATTTTTCTTTGAAACATCAGACACCGCCTCTCTATCCTGTCAAGCCTTCTAGCCGCTATGGTTGTTCCCCCCCCCCACCCCTCAATATCAAAATTGTCATTGATTAATCTGCGCCTATTACGCCAGTTTCCCTAACTCGAAAACTGAAATAAATAAAGAGAAATTTATAATTGAAATAAAATGCGTTTAACACCAAATGATTGAACTATTGTAAAACAAAAAAGCCGATGACAAGTTTTATTTAGATCTTCTAACTGTTATCGCTACATGGGAATTTGTAAGTATCGTACCCAAATATCGAACTAGCTATGAAAACATTTCTTACAATGCCAACCACAGTAGCCACTTTTGAAAGGAGTCTCGGCAAACTAAAAATTATCACAAATTACTTCAGCTCCAGAACGCAAATCATCTCTATCTCTTCTTTCCATAGAAAATGAACATACCAGTCAAATAAACTTCGATGAAATAATCAGTAACTTTGCAAAAATTAAAGCGAGAAGTTAAGCTTTGAATCTTTGATATAGGGACATAGGAGTGGATCGGTGGAGTGTAACTTAAATTTACTTTTAATTGTGAATTTTTATCGATATGTATGAGACAATGAGCATTGATACTGTTGTTTTTATTTATAATACACGTTACTTCAAGTTTTGCTGTAGTCTTTATTAACATAACAATATCCCGTTTTATCCACCAATTTGTTTGGTATTATTTAGTAAATAATAAACTGCAAATTAGTATTGTTCTTGTCTAATGCAGTTTTATATTCACGTTGTATGACTGTCACTGTCAGACTACGTAATTATTGTCATAAATAAAATAAGAGAAATTAAATTATTTTTTCTAACAAATGAAAAGATCGCAAAGCTGAAACTTGTCAATTTATCAAGGGCGCCAAAAATAAATTAGCCAAGGGTGCCAAAAACCTAGTTACGCCTCTGCTCTCATTGGACACAATAAACTTTATCAACATTTTGAACATTCACGTCAGTCAATAGTTTAAAACCAAAATTTTCGAGTAATCGTTCGGAAATTAGGTTATATTTATCGACCGAAATATTTAACTGTTTGACTTCCAGTACATTTATAAATGGTGGTTCGATAAATGGGATTACAGTTAGCGTTTAGATCCCGCGTAACAATAATTCAAAACACCAATAGATTTCAATCTGGATCATGATGGATATACTTGTTTGTCAATATTTTTAAGGGTCGTGTAAAATCAAATTGGGAATAAAATTACATTAAGGGCCCCCGTGGAAAATGGGTGCAGGATGTATA
Source organism: Ampullaceana balthica (assembly GCA_944989445.1). Lineage (NCBI taxonomy): Eukaryota > Metazoa > Mollusca > Gastropoda > Lymnaeidae > Ampullaceana > Ampullaceana balthica. Next base: position 766,389 of record CALYLW010000402.1, read on the forward strand.
TATCTCATAAGGTATTAAAATTTCAAGTTATATAATTATGGAGCTGCGTGTCTATATTTATTTCAATTGTTGAAAATATAATGGGTAGTAAAGCTTTAAAAGTTCACGAAAGAATTATTTTGGCCCAGCCCCAAAGAAAAGACTTTAGTAGTTCATTACCCAATAGAATTTAATTTTTATTATACCAAATTTTGATCAATAATGTATCCATATACCCAGTAGCCACTGTTTAAGAATACGTTTTGTATAAGTCATGTTTAAAAATGGCATTACGGGCCATATCAAAAAAATTTTAATGCCAGAAACTTTTGCGGGAGCGTACTCAAAAACTTCCCAGTGTTTAATGGCCGTGGGATGAATAAAATACTATTTATATGGATTTATAAAAACTAAAATAAGGGCCCGGGAGTCCGATCGGAGTAAGATGTTAAGTTTTTAAAAAAAGTTTATTTCATCTTGATCATGAAGGATATTTTTGTTTGTCAAACTTTGTATTAAAAAATCGTGTGAAATCGAATGGTTAAAATTTCTTTAAAGTTTACGAAAAAAAGATTAGGGGACCGCCACTCCAAAAGTATACTTTTAATACCCTCTTGTATTTTAATATAAGCCATCAAGTTTTTATATTCCAAGTTTTGTCAAAATCCATTTACACAGTATCCAAAGTTTAAACAAACTTTATTGAACTCATATATGTTGAAAAAGCTATATGTGGGCCCCCGGCCCCTGTGAGGGATAATTTAAATATTTTTGCGCCTGTTACCATCTCGGGAGTGTACTCAACAACTTCCCAAAGTTTCATGCTTTTATCTAGACGGAAAATTTGGAGAATTAGTGATGAATTCGTTTTTATATAGCTCACATAAGGAAATACTACATTTGGACCCCCGGCCCCGAAGGAACAGACTTTAGAAGTTCATTACCCTATAGAATTTTATTTTATTTTTAAAAAAATCAAATTTGGTCAATAATTATTATATCCATTTACCCAGTAACCACTTTAAAAATTAACTTTTATATAGCAAATGACAAAAATGGTATACTGGCCACCAGCCCCTAATAAGGTGTTTTTTAAAATTTTACTTTTAATGCCAGAAAACTTCGCTGGAGCGTACCCAAAAACTTCCTTAAGTTTAATTTACGTGGGATAAATAAAATACATTTACTATTAATACGTCTTTTAAAAAAACTAAAATAAAGGCCGGGGGTCCCTATCGGTGTAATATGTATAGTTCAAAACAACAGCTTATTTTAATGTGGATTATGATGAATATATTTGTTAGAAAACATTTGTTTTAAACAATCTAGTGAAATCGAATGGTTAAAATGTCTTAAACATTTACGAAAAAGAGATTAGGGGTCCTCAGCTACAAAAGATTGAAAAAATATAATTTTAATGCCCTAACGAAATTTAATATAAGCAGTCACGTTTTTATCTTCCAAGTTTTTAAAAACACATTTACACAGTATCCAACTTCTTTTTTTAAATTTGTAATTTAGCTCATATAAGGTGGGGAAAAACTACATTTGTGTGCCGGGGCCCCAGTGAGTGATAATTAAACCCAAAAAATCGGCTCATGTAAGGAAAAAATTCATTTGGCCCCCGGGCCAACAGAAGGTGATAATTTAAAAAAAAATTCGAGTGTTACCATCGCGGGATTGTACTCAACAATTTCCCAAAGTTTCATGCTTTTGCCTACTCGAGAAATAAGAAAATTAGTGATTTTCATATTTTATATAGTCCATATAAGGAAAAATAGCGTTTTTTGGCCCCGGGCCCCCAAAAGTCTGAATTATTTTATTTTTCATTTTTTTTGGCAATTTTTCGACGTGAGAGGGTACTCAACAACTTTCCAAAGTTGCATGCTTCTACCTACACGGGAAGTTGGTGAATTAGTGATGAGTAAGTTTTCAATATTAGAAAAAAAACTACATTTGGGCCTCCAGTAACTAATAATTTAAATATTGTTTTCACCTATTACCATCGCGGAATGTTACTTAACAACTACCCAAAGTTTCATGCTTCTACCTACACGGGAAATAGGAGAATTAGTGATATTCAAATTTTATATAGGCCATATAAGGAAGAAAAAAACGTTTTTTGCCCCCGGCCCAAAGAATTTTTAAATTCTTTTACTCCAATTTTCGTCGCGAGAGGCTACTCAACTACTTCCTAAAGTTTCATGCTTCTACCTACACGGGAAGTTGGAGAATTAGTGATGAATCAGTGAGTCAGTCAGGGCTTTGCCTTTTATCAGTATAATAGAAAAAATATATATGTTGTGGAGAAATGCAGTTTACCCAGGGGACAGGAGAACCACGTAGAGCATGGATCGGGAAACCATGGCTCGCGAGCCAGATGTTGCTCTATTGATGGTTGCATCTGGCTCTCAGACAAATGTTCCATTATATAAAGAAAACTTTTATTCAGACTCTTTGATCTACATATTTATAGCATATAAAAAAAGACAGCATTACGACGTTATTAAAAAGACTTCAGAGGTAACTATTGTACTTTTAGTGTTGAAATTACACAAAATGCACACTTTCACTTTTATTTTTAGTTTTAAACGTAATGTATGGCATCACAGAATTATTTTTCAAAATATTTGTTGTTCATGGCTCTCTCAGACAAAACGTTTCCCGACCCCTGACGTAGAGGTTATCCAGGGGACAGGAGAACCAAGTAGGGGTGGGTGCACCCCAGCCAAAGGGGCATGACCTGGGTAATTAGGTTACAACAGTGGCCATAGCAAAGTTTGTATTGCTCTCAAACCCGGCCATATTAGTCCAGGGAGATGCCAAATGTAATGTATGTGAATTTGGGGAAAATATGAATGCCGTTCGCTTTAATGGCTTTAATGAGGAGGATTCTCACGTATCACCCACATAACTTTGGCCAGCAATATAAGGACAGGGACTTGTTAAACAGGGGACTACCAAGCTAGGGAGCCACCGAGTAGGAAGCCAGGGTGGTGAGATAGGAGGCCAGTGAGCCACTAGGACGCAGTACGGATAGCGTGACTGAGGACTAAAAACGTAGTGACGGCCAAATGAGAAGGTGTTATACTCAAATAGAAGAATTGACTTGCTGAGTGGCGTGTTCATGTTATTGCTTTGAACGAGAGGAGTAGAGATAAAAACGCACCGTTTACAGTAGCAGTAGTAGAATTAGACAAAGACACACACATATCTTTTACAATATACATACCGTTGAGATGCGACTCATTATTTCGCGAAATTGGTTAAGTCGCGGTAATTATATGGCTCCTAAATTGTGTGACGAAACACAGCGAATTTGTTCTGCTATGCAAGAAATAAGGTAGAAAAACCTTTTTGTTTACGTATGCACGTCTAAATAAATAGTAATAATACGAGGCAAAATTATGTAACAAAAAATATAAAATAGTTAATAAATTGGATGGAAAAAAATAATAGAAATATGTTTTTAAATTTTTAATCGAATTTTTATCGATCTAAATACTTTTAATCGATTACATTTTTTATTGATTAATCGATTATTAAACTTTAATTTATATATATTTATATATATATATTCGTTCGTTCGCCCGTCGATTCGGCGAGGACCACTCTAGTCATCCGAGGGTTGCTGTGACTTGCTATGGCTCTACGTGCGCAGATGGCTGATTAGGCCGATCCTTGCACGGAAGATTCGGGAACAGAAGGGACAAAGGATGAGTGGGACATCTCCAGGAGGGTTTAAAGCATGGGCACTTTCGGGCTTGCCTCTTCTTTTCTGCGGCGGTGATACCAATCAAGGCTGTTCTCCTCTGAGGTCTGTCTGCAACGTCTCTGTCCAGGGGTGTGTGCACATTCCACGCGCCCAATATGAGAGGAACTATCCTCATTTTCTTCTTTTTGTTTCGACCGCTGGTATGGGATGGATGACTAAAGTGACTTGCGCAGTGACTTGGATTTAAGCTAGAAGGAGTTGCGCAGTTCGTCGATCTCATTCTCTCGCCCGATACCATCTTGATCTAGCGGCAGGACAAAGTCGAGACGGCTGGTTATGGAGATGGAGATATATATATATATATATATATATATATATATATATATATATATATATATATACATGTATATATACACACATACATAGATAAATGAGAGCAAATAAACATAAATAAACTCAATAATCAAAATTTGATTCAAAATAACTTATAATTTCTTATCGGGTTTCGTTACAGAAGGAAAATACAAATATTGTCAATATATACCGTTTTTGCTGATATGTCTATATAGTATTCACAAAAAACACTCTTTTCATCAGATGTATAAAATGACTTCAGATAGTAAATTGAGAGAACTGCTGCTATATGCCTTGTCATGCTCCAATAAATCAGAGACTCTTAACCGGTATGTGTATATAATTTCTTAAAGCCTCGTTAAAAATTCAAGCATCCTTTAAAAATATGGAAAATTATCATTATAAAAGCTTATTTTGTGTTTCAGCGACTCTAAATATATGTATAAATTGTATACACAACCCTATTATAATCAGAATGCAACTTGATGCTAGAAGTTAGCTTTCGTTGCTAAAATTACCACATATAAAGACTACATGAGGAAGAGACGTATACATTTAGAAAGGCAGGTGTAAAAACACGGTGACCTGTAAAAAGTATTCTTTCTTTTCAAACTAACAACAGTTTGTCAAGAAACTTACAATAGTGGAAAAGAAATATTAATATTTAACTGGAACTAGGAAGATTTTATCTTTGGATTAAAATAGAGACTATTTTTAAATTATATAAAAGTTTTTTTTTAAAAATATATCTAATCAGAAATTGTATCAAATTAAATTAGTATTAATTTTATCAAAATTTTAAAGAAATAATATCTTAACTAATTAAAAGAATATTATTTTAAAGAATATAATATTGAAAGTTTAATTTAATAAACTATATAACATTAGTTCTTTGTTATAAGCTTGTTCCGTGTTTCAGGTACCTGAATCTTATCCTTGATAATAATTCTGTAATCCAGGATCTTCATGGTCTCACTGTCATCAAATTAGTGGCATTAAATCCTCGAGGTCGACTTGCTGCCTGGAAATTTTTCTCAACAAAGTTTTGGGAGATTAAAGCTAAGTTAGTCACCTTGCCATGACTTAAGTGTAGTTAAGTTAGTCACCTTGCCATGACATAACTGTAGTTAAGTTTAGTCACCTTGTCATGACATAAGTGAGATATGTTAGTCACCTCGTCATGACATAAGTGAGCTAAGTTAGTCACCTTGTCATAACATAAGTGACCTAAGTTAGTCCTCTCGTCATGACATAAGTGAGCTAAGTTTGTCCTCTCGTCATGACATAAGTGAGCTAAGTTAGTCCTCTCGTCATAATAAAAGTGAGCTAAGTTAGTCCTCTTGTCATAACATAAAGGTTTTTAAAAAATTAAATCCTTGCCATACAGTTTATTTTAGTTTTGGAGGTGGTCTGCAAGAAACTTGTCCAGATTTCCTTTCTAAGTTTATGTAGCCCATTGATGACTACGATGATGTATTAGTATTATATATTATATTGCAGCACACACTAACTTAGCAGCTAATGAAACAAATAACTAAATAAAGGGCGTGAGGACTATAGTCTTGAATAATGTTTATTTGAATAAGTTCTTTTCTAAGGTTAACACACAGTTACTAACTTCTAAGAACTTGGTCTAACACAGGAAACAGAGTAATAAGTCTTACTACAGACTATCTCTCTCTAGCTCTACAGCCCTGTCTTAAGTCTCTTCTTAACCCTGGGGTGGGTGACTCTGTCTTGTCTCCTACCGTCCTTTCCTTATATTGCTGGCCAAAGGTATGTTGCTGACATTCGAGAATGCCCTTTTGGCGTGAGCAATAAAATTGTCAGTCTTTCATTCCCTAACCCATGTCCAATGATGAGCTACTTGTGTTTCCCTCATAGTTCCTAATTATCCCCCATCCTATAGTCCCGTTCAATGGCAATAAAATTTTCACTTCCTGTATCTAACACAAGTGCCATTGTTCTACACCCCAACGTTACTACCGCTTCCTTGCCACTCGACGTTCCGTGGCTGGGAGTGGGGAAAGGCCGGAATCTTTTCGTTTCCGGTGCGTGTGGGAGAGGAGCAGTGGCGGTCGCGCCCCATGTATGTTTTAGGGGCTCACGGCCACATTTATAAGACATATCTTGGTTTAATAATCTTTATAATTATGTCCACAAGTTTCATACATTCACAAAATGACAAGGACCGTATTATTATTTTGGGCATCTTATCTACTCTATTACATACACTTCTTATATGCAGAAGATGATTGTGTCCTAAGATTTTTATTGGTTTATTTCTAGTATTTCATTTTATTAGAGCTTTGAAATTACATGTCGTGTTTGTTTTCCTAGTTTGATCAAGCCACTCATTTCACGCGGGAATTCCCTAAACATACACTATTGGATTAGCTACATCAAGTAATATTAATTACCAAATTAAATTATCTCCCTTAGAGAGTGAAATGAGATCATTTTTGATAGCCTACAGTTAAAAAAAGCACTCGATTCAAAACTGCTATGGGGCCGTCCATAAATGACGTCACGCAATTTTTGCCGATTTTAACCCCACCCCCTCCACACCTTGTCCCACTTCGTCACAAAAACTTAGACCCTATCCCTCCAATATGACGTCACAAAGATTTGAACTCACGCCCCCCCCCTAAAAGCCGTATTTACACGCTTTTAATTAAGTCACAATGTTTGTATGTTGTATCCATCCACCCTTCCATCTATCCTTCCTTCAAAACTTGAAACGTAAAATTATACCACTTCTGATGGTCCTAGAGATCTACAAATTTAACCACAGATAGATCTTGGATGACAATGCATTGTCTCAAAATTTCAGATCGATCGTATTGAAATTATTGCACTTTTAGTTTTTAGTTTTTGTCTATATAAAATGTTATCACTTGCGTCAATGAACCATGCCTCAATTCGCCCTAGAGGGATACAATTATTATAACTTTAAAAAGTACTATCAACATCAAGTCTTGCTGGCCGAAATATAAGCGTTATCGATTGCCGACATTTTTCAGGTTCAATTTTCAGTTCGGGGAAAATGTTTTTTTTTGTATTATACATATTTAGTGCAATTTCTATATGTAAATAAAAGCGTGTCCTTTTTAAAAAAAGATTTTTTTACATTTTACTTATTTCTATATTGAAAATTAGTATATTTCAAAAAACTTTTTTGTCTTTTAAATATATGTATTTAGTATAAGGATGCCCTCTAATATCGTAATACGCGTCAAGCCATTGAAAACGTAATTAAATAGATAATATTTGCACTAAACCAAATATTTAAGTGGAACATTTATTTAAAGTTGCGCGTTTTGATGTGACGTCACATTTCTTAAACACCCCGCTCCCCACCGTCACAAATGCTTGACCCCCCTCCCCCTATGCGCTTTAGGTCATTTATGGATATTCGACATATCTGTAAATTGACATGTAATCCCCCTCAAAAAGCCATATCCTCGAGAACTGTGTTATATTTTCAAATTGTATTCCGAGCGTTATTTTAAAAAAACAAAAACAAACAACAAACATTGTCCTTAAAAAAACATCAAAGTGTCTCTCTAAAAGCCGGTACATGACATTCGTGGTATGAAAACGATATTTTTTTTTACTCGATTGATTTATTTGAGCATATTTATAGGTCATCGTACCTAGGCATAACTTCGAGGTTTGATTGGAGGGATTATCTCAAATTAAAACAAAATGTTATAGTCTTTTGTTATAAGTCATTTACAAATCCGCTTTTGGTAAAAGTATTAAGTAGAAAAATCTTTTCTCAAACGTTTCCGGACACTTACGGGCATTGGTTTATTAATTCCTTAAGTTTCAACAAAGACACCAGATGTAAACCTTTTAATTTCATAGTCGCTTTCTAAAAGTTTTTTTGAAAATATATGCAAGACGTTTTCTTTTTAATTTAAATTTAACATTCGGGATCTGCCTGGGCAACATAATCAAATGAAAATACAAACCAAATGATGAGAGGATTTAATGGGAGGATATTTTCCACGGGGAACGGAATTGAAATTTTCTAATAGAAACCTGATAGAAAGATATTTGTTCTCACAAAAAAAAATAAAAAATAAGAACAATCAATTTCATCTTAACTCAAGCAGCTATAGCACACTGACTGCCCAATCTCTTGAAGACTTCTGGTAGCCAAGGAGTCTCAATACATTTTCTCATAAGTCTTTTATGAGTTCCAAAGTCAGACACCAGGACTTTGTCCTCAACAGGACTTGAGCGGTTCTCCGGTTGCGATGTGCCACCGCCCTTCTCTCGCTCCCCCTTGACTGTCCCCATTTGGATGACTCTGTATTTGACCGCGGGACGATGCGGCTGCCCAGGCGATTTTCCGGACGATTTGTCAACTTTTCAGCACTTGGTTTGCGGCGACAGACTGAGTATTGGGCTATTCTGCCCCGAAGTGATCCGTGTCACATGGCTTTTCCTGTAGCCTGGTCGTTTGAACCCTCTCATATGATTGTCTTCCCCGTGGGGAAACATTGGGGAGTGACCCCTTTTACTCTCATTATAAGCATTTTCTAACTTTACGTTACTCATCACTCTTTCCTGAGTAGTTGGCCCGAAGTTGGTCTGTATATTCTCAGGCAAACGCTGCTGAATTTTTGACCTCTGTTGTGATATTTCACCGATCTTGTCCTTAGAATTCACCGTAACCGATGCACCTTTACACGCACTGACTAATAAATACCCTGAATTTAAATGAACACCACTGATTAACTGTAGCTGTCTGTGAGTTTTTCCTCCCAATTTTCGAGTAAGACAGTTACGAGCAAGGTGCCCAATCCCGTCAAAACGGCAACACCGCCTTTCCTCCTTGGTCGGATCGTTCAAGGGAGACGTTGGCTCACGACCCGGCACTTGTATGGCTTAACCTTTTGACGCCAGTGGTGACAGCTATTAGCTAAGCCGGTGGGACATGGAGTTGACATATCAGGCGAAATGTCAAGTGGTGTTACGGCCTGTTGAGTTACATTTGTTGTAGTTGGTAACTGGGCACTGGTTGTGATTAGAGGAATCTCATTCTCCCGTCTCGATTCTTAAACTCTCGGAGGCTCTTCTGCTATCTCCTCCCGGCTCTCTTCTGCTTTCCCATCACTGCTCGGTTCTTCAAATCTCGGAGGCTCTTCTGCTATCTCCTCCCGGCTCGATTCTTCAACTCTTGGAGTCTCTTCTGCTATCTCCTCCCGGCTCTCTTCTGCTATCTCCTACCGGCTCTCTTCTTCTACTCTCGAAGGCACTTCTGTTATCTCCTCCCGGCTCTCTTCTGCTATCTCCTCCCGGCTCAATTCTTCAACCTTCGGAGGCTCTTCTGCTATCTCCTCCCGGCTCAATTCTTCAACCTTCGGAGGCTCTTCTGCTATCTCCTCCCGGCTCATTTCTTCTGCTATCTCCTCCCGGCTCTCTTCTGCTATCTCCTCCCGGCTCATTTCTTCTGCTATCTCCTCCCGGCTCATTTCTTCTGCTATCTCCTCCCGGCTCTCTTCTGCTATCTCCTCCCGGCTCTCTTTTGCTATCTCCTCCCGGCTCTCTTCTGCTATCTCCTCCCGGCTCTCTTCTGCTATCTCCTCCCGGCTCTCTTCTGCTATCTCCTCCCGGCTCTCTTCTGCTATCTCCTCCCGGCTCGATTCTTCCACTCTCGGTGGCTCTGCTTCAATCTTCTCCCGTCTTGGTTTATTTCTTTACTTAGAAGGTCGCTTGATAGGGTCGTCAACCTTCCACGCCATGACAGCTTTTAGTTCTTCGAAATTGTCTCTCTCCCAGTGAGTAACCAAAGGCATAATTGGCGGCCGCCCCACTAAATGAAGCTTGTAGGTAATGAAGTTTTTCTTCTGAGTTCCACCCGAGAACCTTGGCAGCAGTTTCAAACATGTAAACATGCCCATGCCAGGGACCTTTTCCATCAAACTTTTTTTTGTAGCTTATCACGAGCCACATCTAGCAAATTTGCCATTTCTCTGCAGAATCGTTGAGTACACGAAGTAGAAAAAAAACCTTCTCTCTGGGACGTTGTAATGCTACTATCTTCTCTCCGGAGGCGTTGTAAGATTCTATCCCACCGCTGCCACCATTTGTGGTGAACCTAGATACTCGTGTGACTAAACTCTCTGCTTTCACTCACTTCAAACACAAAGACTCTGAGACGACTTGAAAACTAATTAATTCTGTTTATTCCTTCACTTCTACAATTATAGTTATTTCTCACTTCTCCTAATCTCTACAGTCAACTCTCTACAAGTCTACACTTTCCCAAGTGGTCCGTCTCCCAGTCTCTTCTCTCGTCCCCTAGCCTGGCTCTCCCCTAGTGTGTCGTTCATAGTTCCTCCCCGGTTCTCACCATTGCGTCCTCTCTAATAGCCCTCAGACTCCATCCCTACGTCTATGTCTTATCTGTCCATCATATGGGACCACCCCTATTAAGACGGGGGTGGGGCCGGTTTGACATAACCGTCTCTGGTGAGACCCCCACCACTTACCTACCGCTACTCAGACCACCTGCGCGTCTGGTCATCCTAGCTACCCTGGGGCATTTCACACCTTGGCTAGTCCCGCGGACTCTAGTGGTTGGCTACTCCTTATCATCTCCGAATCTACTTACCGGGCCAGTTAACACCAGACTACAGTTTAACGCCTCTGGTCACCCTGGTCAGTTTGTCGTCTTTGCCCCAACATTAAAGGATCACGCGCTGCTTCCGAACCGCGTCCGCGCTCCTCCTGGCGAGATACTCCGACACATCAAAGGCCTGCCGCTCTCGTGGCGGTCACTCTTTGAATTCAAATTAACCTACATTCCTTACAATATAATACGCACCGCACCGTGCGACAGGAAAACATTACAAAGGTTGTTCAATATAATACGCACTGCGACACTCTAGCACAAACATTAACTTGCTACATAAAGATAAATAGAGATAATATGAAAAAGTCATTAAATTAATTACATTTCATTCGATAGATCTGAAATTTTGAAAGATCATTTTTATCGTCAGCACGAGTCTGCTAGTAATATTTCAGCTGGCTAGCATAAGAGGAAGTGGTTTAAAAATCGATCCCATGTTTTTTCGGCAAATTATCAAGCAAGGGGTCAAGCAATCAAGCAGACGCCACGAGTTATAATAAAGGATTTAAAAACGACTTCAAAAAATTTAAAGAAACTGGTCGAATTTTACATAATTAACTGCGTGGTTTGTCGAGATTGCTGTAGGAATATAACTTTTATGACATGATAATTTCATTAAAAGAAGTGAGACACAAGGAAATTCATTGGAGAACACTGCATATTTTTGGAGCTGTTTTTCATCTAATGGTGGCCTGTACTATTTCTACCTTCCAGTGAACTATAGATAAAAAATGCCACCCTCTTTTTCAACCAAAAAATTAACGATAATAATAATAATAAAAATTGTAAAAATATTTAAAATTAAATATTTTTTTAACAATATCTGCTAATGATATCTCATAAGTACAAACTTTAAAAAGTGGTTTGTGGTAGAGAAAAAAGCAACAACGAATACCTTTTGAGTATGAGGCACTTAACACTGTCATCTATGAGAAAACAACAGTGGGAGGTTCTTTTATCCAAATAACCATTTTCGGCTCGTTAGAGTTAATTTCTTCCTTAGCCGTTATATTCGTTCAGGTATGAAAGTAATTCTTGTTTAACATTTTCAAATTAACAGTTATTTTAGACCGACAATAAAACAGCGTATGTTTTTTTCCTCCCCTTTCCAACCCGATTCATCTAATGCTCTACAAGGTTTGGAGGTTATATTGGTTGGACTACCATCTTCAATGACGTCATGTCAAAACTACACACAGGCTCTGAACGTAACGAGGTAAGTTTTTTTTTAAAAAGAATAATATATTGATTAAAAAATTAACTCTCATACAATACAGGGGATTTTCAGCCCCGACGTCCTCCACATGTTGTATTTAGAGTTTATGCCAGCATGGTCCCTTCTGGGAATGGTGTCTTGTAGGGCTGGTGTGTCTAAGTTCAGGGGCCATGATATACAATGAGATTATGGCTAGCACACTATCCAGCTTCATCTTTTACACTAATCTAAGGTGCCCACCATGCCCATATTTGAAGGTTATGAAAACTTTATAGATGTACGAGTATTTTAATTTTATAAAATTCATTTTTTTAAAAAAAAATTCCTCTTAATTAAAAATAGCAATGTCAAAAAAAGAGAAGTTTTTTCTTTGAAATAAGTTGACTAAGAAAATGTATAGTATTTGTACATACCTGTCAGTACTTGGCACCTGTGAAAAGTGAACAAAAGGAATAATGAATAATTTTGTAAAAAGTGATGACTCGTGCAGTGTTATTTAAGAATACCTTTGACCGATTCTGGACACTGATGGCATATGTATACTTGCAGGTCAAGATCGACATTGACACCAAATTTAACAATACTTTGAAAGAAGACGATGTCGAAAGAGTGCGTTTGGCCAGACAAATCATTGATGCCAATTTCGCTTGGATGGAAAAACACAAGCTACACATAACTAGATGGCTGAATGATAACAATAAAAGAACAAATTAACGTGTCTCAAAGTTTCTTGCTCCTTCTTTCTTCACTGGTCGATAAATTATACAGATTATTTATCAGAAAGGCTATATATATATATATATATATATATATCAGTGGTTCTCAACCTTTTTAGATTCAAGGACCACTTGAAAAATGTGTGTCTTAGCCGCGGACCACTACAAAAATGTTGCTACTCCCGTGAAGGAAATTTACAGATAATTATACTTTGAAAATAAATTAAAATTTCATCCTCGCGTACCACCAGGGACATCCCCGCAGACCACAGGTTGAGAACCACTGATATATATCTTATTTTAATTTTTTAAAATGTTCAATTGGTTTAGTTCAGATGTATAAATTATGGCAGAGAAACTTTTGAACTGCTTAGAGCTCAGCATTACGTAGTTGAAATTAAACTGATGATGGTAAGCTTTAAAATGGAAAGACTATTAGCTAATAATAAAATTTGTCTTTGCCAAAGTCGGTATCGAAAGTTTTTCTAAAAAAATTTTTTCTAAAATCTTATTTTTAAAACATTAAACACATTTTTAAAGGTATTATTTATCTGACGATTTTTTTAAAGCAATGTTCTCTTTCCTCTCCAATATTCCTCGTGTATGTTTCTTTATACTTATAATAAACCCGCTTATGATTTTAAGTTGCAACTCGAAATTTAAAATATTTTATACTAAATTAACAATTAATAAAGAGAATACACCCTTTTTTGATTTTGAATATATAAATTATAAGGAAATTACTTCGTTCAAGAAGTGGTGTACAAAATGTCTCTATATTAAATTTAAATAGTTTTGCCACTACTACTTGGCATTTTGCCATTCTTGTATCATAAGAGATAAAAGAACAGAAAGGATGAAATTTTAAATATATTTTTTTTCAATTTATGTTGAAGTTATAAAGAATAAATATTTATATTTGCAGAGGAAAAAACAATAGACAAAAATAGTTGAGTTTTACCTTTTATCAGTGTAATTTCCTAGACTTGGTGATTTCTTCTGCCATCTCGCCCGTTTAAAGTAATTTTTTTTTAGTTTTAATTTTACTTTGATTGTAATGCTTCAAATAATTATCTTTGAAATTAAAATTGTTCTAAAAATCGTATATTCCTTCTGTTTGTTTAATTTAAACTGAGAACGGATTTAAATTTGTTTTCAAGACTAAATTATACGAACAATTAAGAATAATCCTAATAAAGTATTGCTCAACTATTAGTTATCGTTAAAGCTAGAAAATATGTTGGCATTGCTTGAGTAAATTATGTGGACTAAGACTAATACCATAACGAGGCTGGATTTTTGCCTAGGCCTACAAGGCACCGGCCTAGGGCCCCAGCCAGTCTAGGGGCCCCGGTGGTGGAATCTTTACATAAACTTTTAAAAAAAGATTTACTTTAACAAAGAGAACAAATCTTGAATGAAGAAAATTTGAGAAATACAGAAATTGTCTTGAACAAATTAACAACTAAACAACAAATTGATGCATAAAAGCATTGTTCCAAATAATGAAACAAAGTTCTATTGTTTAATGACCCTCTCTTTTATATTCGTAATAGAAATTACTACGGCTGCGGAAATTAACGATTAATTTATCGATTAATCGTTAAAAAATTGAAACGACTAAAAAAAATTTAACGATTAATCTACCCATCACTTATAAATGTACAGGGAGTCAAAAAGTAAAATGTTTCGGCCGATAAATATAAACTAATTTCGGGACGATTACACGAACATTTTTGGTTTTAAACTATTGAGTGACGTGAATGTTCAAAATGTTGATAAAGTGTATTGCTTCCATTGAGAGAAATCGTTTGCCTACCATGCAATGCTCCCACTAAGTCTAAGCTTCATTGGTCCGTGTACAAAAATAAAAAATAACAACTCCTGTGAAAAGTTACACCGTGTCCATTTTTTTGCAAAATTTTAAAAATTTGCTGCGTGGTGATTCTAAACTCCTGCGTGGGGTCGGTCAAATATCTGCGCAGCAGCGCTACAGGAAACATTGCTACCATGGTTCTAACACTTCGCTTGCATATCACTTGCAAACCAAAAATCCACTACAGTATCGGAAACTTCAGCTGAGACAATCTAAAGCTTATGTGAACAATTGTTCAGCTCGGCTGGTTATATTGTCAATAAGACCCGCTAATCAATTGAGCAAAATAATGTCAATACACTTGTCTGTTTTTCATTGTTGGTTAAAAGATGTCCTATAAAGCAGACATTTTAGTGTTATTTCGATTTTTGACAAGTACGTTTAATAAATGTTACTTTTGGCAATAATCGAATTTAACGATTACTTAATCGTGAAAGTTTCAATAGTTAACGATTACATTTAAATTAATCGTTAACAGCCCTAGAAATTACCGATGTCACGAGGTCTGACATCAATTAAAATCTTAGTGGGTTCCAGAATAAAGAAAAAATCCAAACCGAAACACATCTTTCGTTTCGTCTACGTCTAGACCCAGTTTTGGCTCTAGTCCTTCTACTAGTAGTGCTAGTCAGCATGTGTGTTGTAAACTGTGCTGACTGACTCAAAGAGTTATTTTTTGGATCAGTAATTTGGTGCGCTGCTTTCTAAAATTATTTAAATAATCGTGTTGTCATTAGCATTGTAAAAAAAATGTTATAGTAATACTTTGTGTACATTTCAGAAATATTTCGGATTTATCATACAAGGATAAGTTACTTGGACTTTTGACCCAAAAAAGTGGGCGCCCTAGGCGCCCTACAACCCCTATTATAAAATAATTTGTGTACCTTTAAGGAATTTTAATATTACGTATTTATCATACAAGGACGAGTTTGTTGGGCTTTTGAAAAAGGTGGGCGCCGAAGGCACCCTAAAAAAAGTGGGCGCCGCAGCACAACCTAGTACTATAATAATAAACGCAATCCCGCCGTTGCCATCTCAATGACTAACGCTAGTAACACAATTAAATAATGTCTAGTCGTATTTTTAAAATGTGTTCTAGCTAGCGGCCGAGCCCCCCCTCCCACCCCACCAGTATCCCCTTGCAGTGGGCTCAGTGGCGTATTTAGGGTGTGCGGGACTCATTTGTGAGAGAACTACTGTATATTTGATATTTTTTAATGCAATTTTTCTTTTCTCAGCGTTTCTTGTTAATTTCACTAAACTCAGCGAGTCCATTATAAGAAATAACAATGACCACGGGTTACTGGGGTAAAGACTAACCGTGTCAGTCATATGCTGGTGAGTGAATACCAATTTCTAATTCGCTTGAACTGGAAGGTGGTGTTACAAATTTTGTAATGCGGAATTGGTGACATTTTGTGATAATTAAGAAATCTCAGTTTTAGAAATAATAAATTGTATATATTTTCTGAGGCCTGAAGCAGCATTACTTGTAAATTCGTTGAATTATTGACATTTGGAAGGTAAATCTGAACAAATCATTTTAAAATTACAAAGATTTAATGTTCCTTCAACGCTTTAATAAACTTCGTTTTATTCCTTGTTTTATTTAATTTGGAACTTACCGGTTTGTTGAGTTTGAAAAATAATTCTAGCATTGTGTATTTTGAATGTTAAAAGTGTTTTAAAAGTATGCTAAGCTTGTGCGCACGATCCTCGTGAACTGTTAGATGTTAAGTTCAAAGAAGTTTATTTTACTCGTGGTGTTGGAGAGTTTGACCCCCCGACCTGCAAGTTGATTTTTTTTTAAAATTGTTTAAAAACAAAATATTCTGGAAATTTAGAATTGCAAGTAGAAGCTAAGTCCTCTTTTTAAAAAAAACTATATATCCAGAAATACAATCGCACAGAAATACGTTACCAGTGCTACTTTTAACTCACAGCTATTATAATATAATGCAACTCCAAAATAAGGAGTGTCAAGTAAAAGTTTGATATGTTCAGAATACATCAGAGGGGCACTAACGTGACACGTCCACCGTTCAGAATACATCAGAGGGGCACCAACGTGACACGTCCACCGTTCAGAATACATCAGAGGGGCACTAACGTGACACGTCCACCGTTCAGAATACATCAGAGGGGCACTAACGTGACACGTCCACCGTTCAGAATACATCAGAGGGGCACTAACGTGACACGTCCACCGTTCAGAATACATCAGAGGGGCACTAACGTGACACGCCCACCGTTCAGAATACATCAGAGGGGCACTATCGTGACACTCCCACCAATTTCTACTTTGCTCTGTTAATTTGTCCTTTTTACAGCTCCTGAAAAGCGACACAGAGGCCAACACAAATTAATATTAATTCATGCGAATATCAAATATCTGTGTTATTTAAAAAATAAATCGATTTAGCAATTATTAATTAAAAATCGTATCTGTTACAGATGCTCTTTCTATACAGAAGATTATTACGTCTAAATGTCTTGTAGTCGAACTGTCCTTGGGTGGATCGACCGGGGTCGAAATGTTCTGTTGTTGAATTGGCAGAGTTGAACCGTCCGGGTCCAAATCGTCATGAAACGTGCTTAGATTAGCAAGATAGTGGTATGTTAACATCGCTGTCACATGTTTTATTTTAGGCTGAACGATTCCTTACGGAATATCCCTCACCCTTGAGTGTTCTGGGGTAAATTTTCAAAGTTACTTAATAGTTTCTTATAGTAAAGTGATCCAGGATTTCCGATTTTGATGATGTAGTTGTATTTTTTTATCGCCAGCACATACGATTACAGCTTTTTTACATTGAGTCATGGTAAATGTTCCCTTTAAGCTGCGTGGCTGCGCGGCCGCACAGACATCTGACCGATGCCGCGCAGCAGTTCAGAAATACCGCGCAGCGAAATTTGTATAACTATCGCACAAAAATGGGATACTGTGCAACTTTGCACACGAGTCTTTTTAGTTTGCACACGGACCAACGGTCCTTAGAGGGAGCATTGGTCACGGTCATTGGCATATCTGAGATAAAAAATTAATAGAAGTTTCAGATTATTAGTTAATTTAAAATTTTGTCAATGAAATATTTTTATGTTTGTTTATTTCATTAATTTTATTATGTATCTTGCAATAATTTCTCACAACTTTCCCGACAATAATCATTCTTGGAAAGCAGTGCACCCAGTAACGACAGCTTAAACTTACAATTTAAATGGCCAAATTAGTTTTGTAACATTATATTATTCGGTTGTTTTGTCAACGTTTTGTCGTTAGATATTTATCTTATACTAGACGCCCCGCGGCATAGCATACGCCGCAGACTTGCTCATGGAGAGTTCTTTTACCCCTTTAATGCACTTTTTTTAGGGCGCCTACGGCTTTTTTAAAAGCCCAACTAACTTGTACTTGTTTGATCAATACGAAATATTAATCTTTCTGAAATGCACACAAAGTATTTTATAATAGGGGTTCCCTTTCCAAAATTAAAAATGTCACCGAAAACAATGACGTCATATAATTTTTTTTTACAGCGCATATTTAATTTGCACACCTTTTGATGCATTGGTGCAGTAATTTGGTGCGCTGCTTTCTAAAATTAGTATCTGTTGCACATGCAGCTTCTTGTTGCCTCACAGGGTCAACCACGAAGAGAATTATATAAATAGATTTCTGTTATTTCTCACTTAAGGACTTGGCTAAATTATTTATTTTATTTTATTTTTTGTATTGTTTTTTTTAAAAAAAGGTTTAAAAATAAAAGATTAAAAATTAATAGAAAAAAAGAACTGTAATCTCATTGTTCGACCAATGCCTTTGCAGCACTATTTTGTATTTGCAACGATGTTTTCCGTATTTAATTATGCGTTATAAAATATGTAGAGGAGACGGTGGCTCGATGAATATAATTATGTAATATGTTTATTCAAATATTTTTAACTATATAGATGTAAAATGGGCAACACTTTTTGTCTGAAAATATAATGAATAACTCTTCTTATTGCAGTCCGTTTTGTTATGGTATCGAACGTGCAATAAAATTGTATTTCCCATCAGCATGACACCAAAAAAACATCGGTACTGATTCAATCAATATTACTTTGTACTTGGGAAAACTTAACTGGCAAAAGTAATTATTTTAATATTATCTTTTTATGAAAATTTATAGACTTATTTTATACAGAATATTAATATAATGTGTGTTACTTAAATGCTTTGTTATACGATAATAAACAAATTATGTATGAGTTTAAAAACAAAAGAAAGAATTACATTCTTTAAAGGTGATACATTTTAAATTTCGAAAACTATAAAATTAATATATTTCAAGAAACTGGACACTGGAGGTAAAGTAAAAGTCTATTTGTGTACTGTATGTGCAGCCCAGTGGTGGCTATCATAAATTATTATTTTTATTATATGCTTTTATATTGCAGCACACACACTAATTGACAGCTAATTAAACAAATATATATAACACAGGTAGTGAGGAATATAGTTCTGAATAGTGTTTATTTGAGTAATTTCTGTCCTAAGGTTAACGCCGTTACTGATGTCTAAGTAAATCACGGAAACAGGAAGCACAGAATACAATTATATTACAGTCCCTAAGCAAAGCCTTACTCTATCACTACGTTCTGTCCACCTAACCAGGCGATGGGCGACTCTCGTAACCAGGCTTTGGGTCACTCTCGTAACCAAGCGTTGGGTCACTCTCGTAACCAGGCGTTGGGTCACTCTCGTAACCAGGCGCTGGGTGACTCTCTCCTGTCTCCTATAATTCTCCCCTTATATTGGTAGCCAGAGGAATGTGGGTGAGATTTGAGATAATCCTATGGCTCAAGTCTTAAAAACTCGTTGCATTCATATTTTACCATGGTGACGATAAAATTAATAAAATACTGTTGGCATGTCCCGGTTCCCTTGTCCCATTTGGCCGAACTTTAAATTGTCACTCATGGACTCCTTCACCCAGGTCATAATAAACTCCCAACGACGTGTCCGGCCTCTGGCCGCGATCGCCGATATAAAAAATTTTGCATTTGTTCAGCGCTAACGCGAACAGCCATCCTCGAATTCCAATGCTCTACCCTCCACTGGGCTGGGTGAGGGGGGATGCGGTGTGGTCTTGGAGAATCGGGGAGGGGGAGAGTTGGGGTAGTGCAATGTTTCTGTGTTCGACAAAGATACATATTTAATGTAAGTTGATTATTGTTACAACTGCTGTGCAAATTGTACTGTTTATTTCGCCTTGATGGACAGTCATTTGGAAACCTTGGATCCCAGGTAGGTGAAGCTGTCCACAACCTCCAAGTTTTCATTATCGATATTGATGATAGGAGGAGAACGTGTGTCTTGGGCCATGATGTTTGTCTTTTTTAAGCTAATTTGCAGACTGAATTCTTTGCATGCATTGGAGAAGCTTGACACGAGTTGTTGCGAAACAGTTTTCGTGTGCGCTATCACTGCGCATCGTCCGCAAAAAGTAGATCGCGAATTAGGATATGTATTTTCTTTTTGGTTTTGGCTCGGAGGCGAGCAGTGTTAAAAAGTCCTCCACCAGCTCTGGTGTGTGACCAGAGTCCATCACTGCTATCCTTGAGTGCGTATCGAAGCAATATAGTGGTGGTGTGAGTCCACAACCTCATTTAACTCCGCTGCAAACTTGAAAGGCTTCTGATTTATAGCTCCATCGAATTGCAAAGTGCCCTGCATATTTTCATGAAACTGTTTAATGATGGTGAGGAGGTGTGGGGGGGCAGCCAATTTTTTCCAGGATTTGAAATAGCCCGCTGCGACTGATTACATCAAAGGCTTTCGTAAGATCCACAAATGCAATGTATAATGGCATCCGCTGCTCTCTGCATTTATCCTGGAGCTGCCGTATGGAGAACACCATGTCTATGGTAGACCGACCAGCCCGGAAAACACATTGAGATTATGTATAAATAAACTCGGGAGTCTAAACTCTGTAATCGTGTTAGTATGACACGGAAAAGCCTTTCCTACAATACTAAGGAGTTAAATGCCTCGATAGTTATTGCAGTCACTTTTTTGATCAATACGAAATATTACAGAAAACACAATGAGATTATGTATAAATAAACTCGGGAGTCTAAACTCTGTAATCGTGTTAGTATGACACGGGCAAAAGCCTTTCCTACAATACTAAGGAGTTAAATGCCTCGATAGTTATTGCAGTCACTTTTATCACCCTTGTTCTTATGTAGTGTTACTACATTTGCATCCTTTAGGTCCTACTATGTGTCTTAAGCAATACGACACAGAGATTTACAAATAAAATTTTATAAAAATTATTTAGAAACTCTTAAAATATACAGACATGTCATCGACGCAACTGTTTCTTGTACAAACACACCTTCAGGGTTAGTCTGGAGAATAGGCTGATCCAAGAGTATGGGACCCTAACACCACATGGGATTAATGTGGTGTTTGCACTGACAACCTGATTGATTGGGCACACCCACCCTATCCTTTCCTATATAAGCTTCTACTTTTCTCTCCTTACTATATCTCTACTGGACTACTTGGATTTCACCGCAGCTAAGTGTTTTTTATTATTATTTCGTTTTATTCGTTTCATTTGTGTACTATTTGTCCGTTGAGGAAGGCTATTTGCCGAAACGTTCGCTGTTGTATTAAGTCCTGTCAGGCCTACTAATACCCTCTTTTTATATTAAACATTTACCTATTTAAAAGCCTGATTGCAGTCTCACCCCCTTTACTTGAAATATGTATAGTGTATCTACTGCGTATGAGGATAAATGCAATAAGCAGATGATTAGGTTTATCGTTTGTTTTTTTGACAAATATAATGACCCTATCCCCTTATCAACACGGCTTTAGAAAAAACAGATCATGTGAAACACAATTAATAGGTTTAATAGATGAACTATCAAAAGGCTTAGACAAAAATGATCAAATAGATACAATATTACTAGACTTCTCAAAAGCATTTGACAAAGTTCACCACCTTAGTTTACTTAAAAAACTTAACTACTTTGGAATCTCAGGTTCCTTACATCACTGGATCCAAGACTTCCTTTTGGGCAGGGAGCAAACTGTAATAATTAATGGATCTAAATCTGCACCAATAAAGGTTAACTCAGGAGTTCCCCAAGGAACTGTGCTAGGTCCCTTACTCTTTTTAATTTATATAAATGATTTACCCAACAACATCTCAACAGGTACAAAAGTTAGGTGATTTGCTGATGATTGTATAATCTATAGAACAATTAAATCAGAACAAGACAGCAAAATTTTACAAAAAGACTTAGATGAATTGATAAAATGGGAAACTAACTGGAGTATGTCTTTCCACCCAGAAAAGTGTCAACTGTTAAGAGTAACAAAGAAAAAGAAACACATAAATTCAAAATATTACATTCATGGAAAAGAACTGACCCAAACTAAAGATGCAAAATACTTAGGAGTCTTAATAAATGAGAAACTATCATGGAATCCCCATGTCAATGAAGTTATTAAAAAATCAAACAAAACCTTAGGCTTTATAAAAAGAAACTTTAACAAATGTAATAGAGATATAAAACTAAAATGCTACCTCACTTTGGTGAGACCTGTACTAGAATATGCATCTTCTGTATGGGACCCATCCACCAAAGAAAACATTGATAAACTAGAACAAATTCAAAAAAGAGCTGCCACATTCATTACTGGAGAATATTCAAAACTGACAAGAATAACACCATTAGTTAAATCATTAAACCTTGAAACACTAGAGGATAGAAGAACCAAGAGCAAAGTAGTAATCATACATAAAGCAATTAATTCTAATTTAGAAATGCAACACAAAGATAACTTAATACAACCCTCAGATAGACATGAGGATAAAAACACCTTTCTTATTCCGTATGCAAGAACAAACACATACAAGTTTTTCTTCTTCCCGTCCGGAATTCGGGCGTGGAATGAGTTGCCTGAAGAATCCAGGAAAACCAACACTTTATCAACATTTAAATATCTAATAAAAATGCAGGACTAAACACAAACCATAGATAAGCGTAGGACACAATAATCTTCTGTATAGAAGGAGCGTCTGTAAACAGATAAGATAAGATAATTTGTTTTAAGAAATACATTTTAAAATATTTTTTTATATTGGAATACGACGAAAAAATGAAAGAAGTGGCAAAGTTTATCTTATCGTGTTTATTATAGACGCTTCTGATTTAAAGAACAATAAATTTTTGCGTTCTACGCTCGTGCATTGTCTTGCATTTTAATTAAACTTTTATATGCTGATAGTGTTTTGGTTTTCCTGGTTTCCACGTCCGAATTCCAAACGGCATGAACCTGACTTCGTATGTGTTTGTTCTAGCATACGGAATCAGAAAAGTGTTTTTATCCTTATGTTTATCCGAGGGTTGTATTATATTTTCCCTGTATAGTATTTCTAAGTTAGATTTATTTATATTGAACATAATCAATATTTTAGTTATGTCTCAAATATAAACGATTTATAGTCAAACCCTTTGGCTTTTACTGGGTTTTTTAAATTTTTAATAATGTTACCTGATATGTTAAAGCTTTTAAAAGGGATTTAGTTATTGGAAGGAAAACAACAACTTAACGAATTCCTTCTTAATGTAAGGTACTTAGCACTTTCATCTATGAGAAAAACATAACATTAATATATTAAAGATATGCATTATTACTTATTTGTTTTGTTTTTTTAGACATTAACAATAGATAAGCGTAGAACGCGATAATTTTCTTTACAGAAGGAACGTCTGTAGCAGATAAGATAAACATTGCCATTTCTTTTTGCTTAGTTTTTTTAAATGTTGCTGTGACATGTTTATGGATAAGTGTAACGTCAGGTTATTAGTGGGCTTAGCAATGTCTACATTAACTTTTACTCAATAATTCCAGGAGGCACTGGTTCAACATGATAACTTTTAATTCATACTTTATGTACAGCAATTTACATCATAACGTACTCAAATAGAAATACATCAGTCGGCCATCTCATTTCTCCCTCACGTGACTTCCTTTCTTCTTCTTGTCATGTGACCACAACCAACTAGCCTCTGGCCTCTCTCTCACGTGACATTACCCCCATGCAAACAAACCAAAAATGTTTATGCAATATAACATTTTTAGCCGTAATACAATTACATTAAGCTGTATGTCAATCTGACATTTTTAACTTCTTTAGAATGGATATGAGATATTATCGAACAATTAACTCATAGTCCCTTTAATAACTGAAAATATCATCACACATGAATTAAATGTTACTCAAAAATCATCGTGAATACAGATTACCATTCAAATACAAGCCATCAATAAAAAATCTTTATACAACTTAATTAATAAATGTTT
Source organism: Ampullaceana balthica (assembly GCA_944989445.1). Lineage (NCBI taxonomy): Eukaryota > Metazoa > Mollusca > Gastropoda > Lymnaeidae > Ampullaceana > Ampullaceana balthica. The sequence goes on from CALYLW010000402.1 coordinate 790,267, forward strand.
ATGTATTTTGACAACTATGGTGTGTACTCTGGTAGAACACATAATACATGTTAGATAATCAATTATTACTCTTAATATATAATAATATCTCAATATATCATAATGATAATAATATGAGTTCAGACATAACAATCCAAAATAACAATCTGTGCGACGACATCACCAGTCTGCTTGCACTGAAATAATAAAACTGAAATTTTATTATAATTGTAATATTGTGCCATTGAAATGCATTTTATTAGTCATAATCTTTACTATTAAGTATATCCTCCAGCAGAGTTCACACTCCACTTCTTGTCCTGTATCCTGCAATAAATAATGTTATTAAAACAGTCTCTGGTTTAATTGTTTTTGAATTCACATAATGTCCGTATTTGAAATCATTCTACCTAAAATGTCTGTAAGCACATTGTCTTTTCCTTTGAAAACACCGTTGTCTGAACATTTCTTCGGAATTGTTTATGACACCATCAATATTTCATATGATTAAGTCACAGATGGCATCTTTCAGTACTCTTGCTCTAACTGTAGCTTCAAACCAGGGTGAGTTGATGTTAAGGGTCGCAGTTGGACTCACTCTTGTGCCATCAGCCATGGTTAGTGTGTCTCTTGCCATCGTAATTCCCTTCCTCTACTATTCTACTGTTTGCCACTATTGTTGTGCAGCCTGTGTCCCTGAGCAGACACATACATCTCTTATTGTTGACATAGACTGGATAAGATTTCAGCTTACCGTGGCTGTTAATAGAGGCTACAGTGTCACTTGTTTTTGTCTCCTCTCGATTCATTCTTCTGTTGTCTTCTAAGTCTTGGTTGTCATTTGTTCTGTATTTGGAGTTATAGTTATTCCTACCTCTCCATGTTCTTCTATCTTGATTATAACTGCCTCTCGTGTTCTTCTATCTTGATTATAACTGCCTCTCCATGGTTGTCTATCTGGAACATTATCTCTATATCTTGAATTTTTGATTATATCTGTTATTTGCTAAGTGACTTTGTGCATCTCTCCATTCTGTTTTGTATCTTGTTGGACTGCCCTTGGGTGACATCCTATTTGTCTGTCTTTTTTTGAGGTAACAATGCCTTGCCATGTGTCCAGGCTTGTTTCAATAATAACAAATGATTCCTGCTTCTTTATTTTTAATTGTAGCCAAGAAATCTTGTCTCTTATCCATCTCAACTTCAGGATGTGATTCTTTGAAAGTTCTAAGGGCACTGGTTAATTGAGATTGAGTCCTTATCTTTTTTTCTGCAGATATGTGTACAATTCTGGTGTGGCATTTTCTAGAAATTTATCTATTAATATCATGTCCAGTATTGCTTTTGGATCAGTAATATCTATGGTTGCCAGTTACAACCATTTAGTTAACTTTACTTGTGCCTCATGCACTATAATTTGTTGATCCTTGTCCATTTTGATCCTGATTTCATGAAATTCTCTTCTGTAGTTGTTTTCTGATTTTCCAAAATGACATAGCAAGCTTTTTTCACATTCTTGTATGTATTTGTATCTTCTTTTGGTACGCTATTATAAACTTCAAATGACTCTCCTGTTAATTTTGTTAATAATTGTGTTGTCCAATCTTTCTCTTCGTATCCTTTCATTACCATTATTGACTCAAAGTAGTCTAGGTAGATATCCATTTTTTTCTTTCTTGCAGTCATATTTCCTGACTTTTATCGGATCTTTCTGTGTTACCTTTTCATTGGTATCCTTGCTTGTGGCCTCTACTTTCCAAATCTATTTGTAATTTTAAATTATCATTTTTCAGTTGTTCTAGTTCTCTTTTGGCAGCTCTTTCCTCTCTTGCTATTATTTGTTTGTTCTTCTCTTTTTCCTTCTCTTTTTCCTCAGCTTCTTTCACTTTGTCTTCTACAAATTCTCTTAAGTCTTTGCCACTCAAACCAAATTCTTTGGCTATGGCCGTTAACTCGTTGTAGTATCCATGTCTGATTTATGTAATTTATAATATCTGTTTTCCTTACTTTTTCAGTTCACTTATTTTCACTGTTGCTTAGTGTTTCTTTATTTAAGTCACGCTTGTTTTGTTTACAGTTGTATTTTAAATTAACACCGTAGGCTTCAGTAGGTCTGTAAAAGCTTGACCTGGATATTCAGTGTGTACGTTTGTTGCTACTTCAAACACTGCACCTGACCCAAATATTTTCACATGTGTAGCAGCTTGTTTTCACCAGTGTACTGTCACTGACCTTGGCCTTGACCTGGACGCGTGGACCTCGACGTTGTATGTCCGCCATATTGAAAAAAATGTTTTTTTATGTTAAATATTTTCATTTGTACCAAACAAGCCAAAACAATTATTTTCACTGTTTCACAAACCTCCTTTTACTAGGACCAACAGTCTCTTCCTGATACATCGATTATTTTCATCAAAGATGAACTCAAACCGGCACTACTTCAGAAATTGAGTTGATTAGGAATGTTTCACAATGTTATCTCCTTGTTTACTTCTGACACATTAGTTTACTTCTGACACCATGTGTAACGTGTGGTTATTAGTGGGCTTAACAATGTCTACATTAACTTTTGCTCAATAATTCCAGGAGGCACTCGTTCAACATGATAACTTTTAATTCAAACTTTATGCGCATTAATTTACATCGTAACGTTCTCAAATAGAAATACATCAGTCGGCCATCTCCTTTCTCCCTCACGTGACTTCCTTTCTTCTTCTAGTCATGTGACCACAAACAACTAGCCTCTGACCTCTCTCTCTCACGTGACAATAGGTAAATTGGTATATTTTAGTTTCCGAATTTGGCATTTTGTTAAATTTCAAATTGTTTCAAATGGCTAAAAATTTGTGAAATCAAGTTGGACATTTTTTTCGGAAAGCAAAAGTTTGTGATAATTCAACAGAAAAGTCAGGTGAAAATTTTAGTTGTGTCATCTGTACATTATAAAATATAATGAAAACAAATAAATATGTCATATATGTGTCTTTGGCAATCATCATCATCAGTCCCATGACTGTTGTGGTCGTGGGGGAAGCGCATGAACACATCAACAGGAAATGATCGACCTGATTCGCTTATCTTGAGCGGCGTCCAGTAAATTATTCAACCTCAGCCCTGTCCGATATTTTTATAATTTCAAGCCAACTTTCCCGCTGTCGACCTCTTCGTCAGCCCCCTTCTACAGTGTCTTGAAGGATGATTTTTGTCAGGGTATGTGGCAATACATGATTGAACAATGCCATCTCACGTCTCTTAATTGTTGTTATAATGGTTTCTTGACGGCCCATAATTGAGGTTATTCTGTAAAAGCCATACTCATCGGTCATGTGTTATAGGTAAGATTTTTTGTCTTGCATTTGTTTTCAAATGCCTGCCGCTTGCTTTCAGTGGTTTCCAGTAGTGTCCAGGTCTCTCATCCTTACAGGACAATTGTTTTTAACAAGAGTTCTGTAGAGCCTGCGATTTAATGTTTTTTCTGGTCCGTATTTTGATTAAATTCTTCGTTGCTCCCAATGCTGAGGCAATTCTAGTAATTCTAGCTCGAATTTCAACTTCACAGATACTATATCTAGATTTAATGGCTCCACGATATTTGAAATTTAGTACCTCTAATCCCTCCGCTTTTTGTTGGTTCATTATGTGTGCGATACTTGCTATTCTCTTGATTTCCATCCATAAGCCTCTGATCTGTCCGCAAGGTTGTCAGTGAGATCTATATCGTCTTCAAATCTTGTGTTGAGCAAGGGTCTACCACCTATAGAGATGGATTTATGGTGATCACTGGGGTATTCTTGCATGATTTTTTTCACAAGATCTTCAACGGAGAGCATGCAGCCCTGGGAACACCAATCGACATCCTGAAGAAACCCACTACACAGCTTTTAAATAGGACTGCTCTGCCAGCCTGATTTTAGAGGTCTTTGATCACATTTACAAGCCCTTCTTCAATGTTGACACTTCTTACAATTTTTCAAAGTCTCTCGTGCCATAATCTATCAAAGTCTTTCTTGAAGTCTATAAAGTTATGATAGAGTTCACGCTGGTATTGTAGGCGTAGGTGTTTTTCTATGAGCAGGCGAGGTTGTTCTGTCCCAGACATATTCATTGCTCTTGTGTTCTAGATAAATAAGCTTTACATTTCTGGTTTCAACTGGAGAAATTATTTTAATGAGGACGATATTTTAGTGTTCCTATATAAAATGGTGACATTTATTGGTAAATCAATAATTTTAATTCGTTGACCTAAACGTCTAGCTGGGTATTAAAGATTTAAACGATAAATTTCTCAATTAAACGTTAACCCCACATCACAAGAATCAAAAACACGTCAGCAGACAGGATATATCTTAAAATGAATAAATAAATGTAATAACATTACCGTACTTAAGTTAGTAAAACGATCACGTGACCGACTCTCCTAAAATAATGACCTCCCTAAAAGGGGACAGATAAAAAGACACTTTGTATTCACCAACAAGTGGATTTTTAAAAATAATAATAATAAATAATCGCCTCTTTCCACCCGCCCCGGCTGTCCTTGTGTGTACGTATTCTAGCATGCAGGTTTATTAATCTACAGCGTTGCTTATCACACAGGTAATTATAGTTGGTCCCTTACTTTTAAAGAGACATATTTGTTTCTTGACCACTTGATCGCAGTCTCAATAGTTAAAGAAGTCAGACTGCATCAAGCAAGCAATATGGAATGATAGCCCATCAGTAGGGCAGCAAAGACAGTACATAGACTTGAATCTTGTGTCCCATCTAGAGCCAATATTTATTTGCGTGTTGACAGCATGCAACATTAATTAATGGATCTAAATCAACACACATTACAGTTAACTCAGGAGTTTTACAAAGAACTGTCCAAGGCCTCTTATTTTCCAAATTTATATCAATGATTTACCCAACAACATCTAAACAGGAACAACAGTTAAATCATTTGCTGATGATTGTATTATCTACTCGTATAGAATAATTAAATCAGAACAAAACAGTAATATTTTACAAAAAGACCTAGATGAATTCGTAATATATGAAACTAATTGGAGTATGTCTTTCTGTCAAGAAAAGTGTCAACTGTTAAAAGTAACAAAATAAAAGAAACAAATAAATACCAACTATTTCATTCTTGTAAAAAAACAACATTAATCCAAACTAAAGAAACCAAATAGGAAAACTAATAAGCCTTAGGCTTTATAATGAGAAACTTATCAGATGTAACAAAATGTATAACTAAAATGCTACCTTACTTTGATGAGGATTGTAGTAGAACAGTGGTGGCAAGCCTTTTTTTTTGTGCAGCGTGCACAAACTTCAAATAAAACCCAATTATTTATAGCAAAGTGACAAACCTCAAATTAGATCCAAAAATGGTGGTTTGGCTTAGCGAAACAACGCACACTTGTTCTAAGATTTAAAGGAAAAATTAAACAAGAAAAGACTTTTTAACCATACAAAAAAAAACTTTTTTAAAAAATACCTTAAATAGATTGGTTTTTCTCAATTATTGGGATTTTTTGCTGTTGTATACATAATGAAGGATAATGATAATTTGTCAAACCTTGGCCCATACGTCAATAATTTGAGCGCAACTCATGCAGCGCTCATGTTATCTGTGGGTCTGTTTCTTGTGTTACATCTATCTATAAAACACGCCAGAGATTAAGAGCAAGCAAAGAAGCGCGAGCAAGCAAGCATGACGCAGTTATAGATCACCCTCCTCCTTTTCCCTCCCTGCCTATCGTTGATTTTGAGACATGCGCACTGTGGTTGAATTACATCACCCTCGCTAGGTTCTAGCAACCACAGTTTATGGTTGATGTGAATTTAAACAATAATAACATGTGTAATACATATTTTAATTAGTTATTACACTTACAAATATATATATTTGTATATATATATATATATATATATATATATATATATATATATATATATATATATATATATATATATATAATAGCAAAATACCCGCGCACTGCTTCGGTAAAGTAGGATTTCAGTTAGTGTTTAGAACCCGCGTATCAAATTTCTGGAAGTATAGACCAGTTCATAAGTACAAATAACCATCGGAATGGTTCAATATGGTGACTGACATTGGCTTCATACCAACGAAATAAGTACGTTCATCTTTGTCAATTATAGTCTACCAAATTTCGTGACGATGGGGACCACAAATAAAATAATTTAACATGGCAAACGTTTTCGATCTTTTAACCCGTGACGCATAAAATTTCAGCGTGAAACCTGCTTAACTTTTGCACATTTTTTGCGATATAGTTTCTCAATATGTGTTATCAAAGTCGTATGCACAAAGTTTGATCGAGAATCATACATTGTAGCCAGGACCGTTCGCAGGAGTGTACTCAACAACTTTCTTAAGTTTCTTGGCTATCCTTGACTGAAATACTATTTATTCAGTTTATATAAGAAAAAAAGACATTAAGGGCCCCTGGGCAAAATCGGTGCAGCATTTAAATATCACAAGACCTGTTAATTTGAATCTGGATCATGATGGATATACTTATTTGTCAAGGTTGTTTAAAATCACACTGGGAATGAAATGACACCAAGGGCCCGGGGCAAGATGAAAAATTCATATGCCTAGAGCTGGATCATGATAGAGATATGCGTAAAATATTTTTCAAGATTTAAAATAATATATATTAATAGGGAATAAAAATTTTAAAGTTAAAATTAAAAAAGATTTTGTGCCTCCGGCCCCAAAAACGTAAATTAAAATTTCAATACCTTATAGAAGTTTAAAACAGGCCAGCTAATGTTTATATACCAAACGTAGTCCACGATTCATTTAGTTACCCAGCATTCGCTGCTTAAAAAAACTTTTTACCACGTTTTTTATTAACTTCCTTTCTGTTGCAAAATTTAAAATTTTCCAACGTAAAATTAAACCATTTCTGATTGTCCTAGATATCTCAAAACTTTACCACAGATAGATCTTGGATTCCAATACATTGTATCAAAATTGCAGATCGATCGAATGTACCGTAATTAAATTAATGCATTTTCAGTTTATCTCCATAAAGCATATGTATCCTTCTGCTATTGTTGACATCCACGTGCACAGGAGTTCAACCCCACCATCCATGACCACATCCTCGTATTTAACAGCAAGGGGAGTTCAGTCACCTTCAGTCTGTAAATTTTGTGTCACACGATGCGTATTATATTGAACATAATTAATACTTCAATAATCAATAATGCGTATTATATTGAACATATCAATAGCTCAATTATCAATAATCAAAACTTTTTTTTTATAAGTGGACTAAAAAGAAGAAAATAATTTAAAACTTATAAGTTCAAGTATTTTGATTTAATATGACTAAAAACTTGGGGCGGTGCTTATGAGGTTTTACATATGCAGTTATCTCACTCTCTCACTTATAGATCTCTCTTTTGCCTTCTAAATTATAAATCTTTTTTTAAACCAAACACCTCATAATTAAAGCGCCCGCCCAACGTTTTAGTCATATTAAATCAAAGTACTTGAACTTATAAGTTTTAAATTATTTTCTTCTAAAAGTCCACTTATTAAAACGTGGTTATTAAAATCATTTTTACCATTATTTATTATTTAACTCATCTTAAAAATGGAAAGTTTTGCCCCCCGGCCCTAAATAATTTTTATTTAAAATAATGTCATGTCAGAAACGTTTGTGGTAACGTACTCAACAACTTTTTAAAGTTTCATTGCAATTGGATGAATAAAATAATATCTATACAGCTTATATAAGAAAAAAATAACATAGTCTATGATGTAAATTTTGAAACACTAATTAATTTCTATCTGGATCATGATGGATATACTTGTCTCTCAAAATGTGTCAAAAACGTGTAAAGTCAAATTGGTAACAAAATTCCATTAAGGGCCCCCGTGAAAACTATGCAAGATGTAAAGTTCAAAAGGCCTGAACATTTAAATCTTGATCATGATGGACATATGTGTCAAGATGTAAAGTTCAAATGGCCTGAACATTTAAATCTTGATAATGATGGACATACGTGTTAATATGGTCCAGCGTTTTTACATATTTCATTATCAACAAAGATATAAAAGTTTATCAAAAGGAAAAAAAATTGGGCTCCCGGCCACGAAGGAGCGGATTTAGGAGAATTATAATAGGGGCCATCAAATGTGTATGTACCTTGTTTGGTCAAGATCCATCCATTTACCAAGTAGCCACTGTTTAAAATAACTTTTGTATAACTCATATTAAGAAAAAGACATTTGAGCTACATGTGCCTAAAAGATGTAATTTTAAAACTGTGTAGGATTGAAACTTTTGTTGGAACATACTCAACAACTTCCTTAAGTTTCATGCCGATTGGATAATACAAAAATATTTATACAGCTTACATAATGAAAAAGACATTAATGCCCATGAGCCCAAATGGCGTAAGATGTAAAGCTAAAAACATCCATTGATTTCAATCTGGATCATGATGGATATATTTATCAATATTGGTCAAATCGTGTAAAATGCAACGGGAAATAATGCATTAATTAATGTTAACGTAAAATGTATGCAGCAACACAGTCGAAGGTGCCGTCCACGACATTTTACCTCAAAAGGAGACTAGGATTTTCCCTACTTCGACTTGCTACAACCTCGGCGCAATCCCGGCTCAGCAAACGAGTGTTTTAATCAAGGACTGTAACTAGTTAGACTAATCAAACTAGGATCTACAACTCTTACTTTCTTCTGGCTGCTTTGGGAGTGAGGGGGAAATGTCTCCTAACTCAGTTATTCATAGAGGTAACATATGACGCCGACACCAAGCCAAGCTGACATAACCTTGGTCTGTAAATGTATGATGCTATGATCCAAGGTTTCCGTTATTGGGAATGAGGGGGCATTGTCTCCTAACTCAGTTATTCATAGAGGTAACATATGACGCCGACACCATGCCAAGCTGACATAACCTTGGTCTGTAAATGTTATTGCTCTAACGCAGTGATGGCGAACATTTTTGACGCCGCGTGCCCAAAGTTCAATCAAAACCCACTTATTTATCGCAAAGTGCCAACTCAAAGTGCCAGCAAAGTGGTTTAAATAAAACCATGAAGATGTAGTTGCGTGACGGCTGATGAGGCTCTGCGTGTGACTGTGGAACGCATGCCATAGGTTCGTCAATACTGTTTTGAGACATCTGGTCTCAGTATACGGGACTCAGTGGATCTCAACACATCATATGTATTAGACCCATCAACAAAACAAAATATAGATCAACTAGAACTAATTCAAAAAAAAAGAGCTGTGAGACTCAATACTGTTGAATTGTCAAATTGACCAGAGTAACACCGTTAGTTAAACAATTAAACCTAGAAACACTGGAGGATAGAAGAATGAGGAGTAAAAGAGAAATGATTCTAACTTGGAAATACAACTCAAAGAATATCTACTTTAACCCTAAGATGGAGATGAAGATTAAACAATTTTCTTATTCCGTATTCATGAACAAGCACATACAAATTCTTGTTTTTCCCATTGAGAATTCGGAAGTGAAATTGGTTTCCTGATGGAACCAGAAAAAGAAACACTCAAATAACATGTAAAGGAAACCCTTATAGAAAGGAAACTACCAAACATAAACCATGGATAAGAGTGGAACGCGATTATTTTCAGAAGAAAAGATCGTGTTTGTAACAGATACGATAAGAAACTGTGAGGTGGGAGGCCTACAGGCGACCGAGGATACAAAAATAGAAGTAAAAAAAAAGATTTTTTAAAACCACGTTTTTATAAGCAGACTAAAAAGAAGAAAATAAGTTAAAAATTATTAGTTCAAGTAATTCGCCTTAATATGACTAAAAACTTGGGGCGGGTGCTTATGAGGCTTAGCAAATGCGGTTCACTCATTCTCTCACTTATAGATCTCTCTTTTGCCTTCTAAATTAGAAATCTTTAATTTTTTATACCAAACACATGAGTAGCTATACAAAAGTCAATCGTTACACAAGTTAACTAACTAGCAGCTGGGTAGCTCAAGTACACGCCAACAAGAACGGGGGGGACGGGGGTGGGGAGAGCTATTCAAAATGAATTACATTGGGACTAAAATCTACCGCACTTTTCAGTTATATTTTTTTTCTTTTTTTTTCTTCTTTTATTCTCTTTTTTTTTCTCTCCCTTTTTCTCCTTTCAGTTTCATAGTTTAACCATCTTACAGAAGCTGTATAGGATTTGGACACAACCCTCTTGAAAGTGAATACAAATATTCTAATTGCATCCTGACCCATTTCACCCTATGACAATTTTCTATTTTAGAATATGATTTGCTGAATTTAAGTTAAGTATATAATAAAGCTATTTACTAGTTTTAAACTGTATAGTTATTTATATCGTAGTGTTAAATTTTAATTTTAAAAAAACCTAACAAAATTAAGTTTAGAGTTTAGATGTTTGTATTATCCTGCTTTTGTAAATAAATACCCACTCACCCGCCCCGTTATGTATGTTCAAATAAGCAACAACAAAGAAAGACAAAACCTAGCTCCTAAACAGTTTTGCTAGATATAGCGCCCTAAACTTTGTTCAACCTTTTATCTCTTTCAATAAATATTCACTCGAAATAAAACTGTATTCAACCATTTGATTGACAAGCGTTATGTCAAGCAAATTCAGTTTGTACCAGTGAATAAATGATCGTAGGCTTATATTTTGTCAATTATATATTGTCAATATTTATTCAATACGCTCCTTTTAAAGATTATGTAAATATAAGTTACTTTAGGGATATGTCTTTGTCAGTTTCATTAAACTTGGTCCTGAATGAAAAAGAGCATAGAAGTTAAAACACAAAAGGATCAATCAATATTTTGTAATCACGAACACCGCTCGTAAAAACCTAGATCACGGTGTAAAAATCTAATAAAATTGCGTGTCTTTACTGCTTTATTTTATGAGAAGTTGAGAGATGAACAGCGTTTAGGCGGAATAAATATTGCTGTTTATTCGGGTTTAGTTTGTCTTCTAGATCGGAGCCTCGTCAGACAGGACACACATCGGTCCGTATTCTGAATTCTGGTAAGTAACATGTCACAAAACTGTCGTGGGAGCCACAACGTTACTACGATACCACTCGCTACATACATAGTGGGTAATATGTTAATGATCAACTATTTACTTTGAAAGTAGTAAAGTAGTAAAAGTTCCCTTTTCAGACCATTGGCCTATGGGGCAAGTGAAGCAGCGTTCACAAGTTTCAATAGCGTGTGAAAGTGTGAAGTAAAAAACCTTTCTATTTACAACGCATGAGCTAAATGTAGCTAAGACGGCATTTTGTTATAAAACTAGATTAACTATAAAATAAGAAATAAAAATATATTTTTTTCGCTGGCATTGTGATGAAAAACACAATTTTAAAACCAGAATTGATCCTGTTTTGAACATAGCTTCTGCTACAAAAACATATAGTTAAGGATCATCTTTCTGAAAACAGTATTTGCTTTATTCTTTTGATTTGTGTAACAAAAAGAAAATAATACCCGAACACGTTGCCCAACAGGCAGTGTAAAAGGTTGTCGGAATGTCAGTAAATTACAATCAACATACATACTTTGCAATGTATGTCACGTCCGTCCCGCCCCGTCTGTGACGCTACTAATTTTAGAAAGCAGCGCACCAAATTACTGCACCAAAAATAACTCTTTTCCAACATTCCGCATAAAAATTGTTCAATATAAAAATAAATGAATAACATAAAAATAAATAAAATAAATGACAAATCTGTATATTTGTTATTCTGATGTGTATTTTTTTTGAAAATTTCCGTCATTTTTGACGGGTGATACATAGTAACGTCATATTTTAAAAAAATTAATGAAACAATCGACCTCTAATGTAATATGTTGTTTTTGTACACTCGACGTCACCGACCAAGAATCCTAAAGGATTTTGGGCTCTGGCAGTTGCGTGAGTTTCCGGTTCAGAACGACTTTTGTCTGAAAAGCACGTCTACAGAACAGGGGAGAGATGCTTGGGAGTAATTAAGAGGATTTGAAGAATCGGTAATTCCTGTTTTGTTTTCGTGACTCGGCAGACTGTTGAATATATTTGATTAATAGGTTGCTGCACAAATTTTGCACTGATAGGTCTGAGGTTTATCTTGTCTCAGGAGTCAATGGCTGTAATTTGCATACACACACACGATGTGTGACATTCTCTTATGAAGTCGAGCTCTACGCTATTAAGACCCGGCTAACTTTATCACAGGCGAGTCTCATCAAGTGGGCATAGCCGTAAAGATACTTTCCCACGGGTATTGGGGTTTATCTATCCATATCCCCGGCCAACTCGGGGCAATCTATCAGGAGATGCCCACCCGTCTCCTCAGAGTGGTCACACAATTAACAGTCTTTATCCCTGCTCGTGTCAAACCTATGTGTGTAGCTCCGTGTGGGACAGTGTTCGGTCCTCATCCGGGTGATTAGTGTCTGATAGCTACGCTTAAGTTTCCACCAGGGCTCGCTTTTGCGCGGCCGCTACTTCAGCTGGTTAACTCTTCTGGTCGTGTAGAAGACCAGCCCTGGAGCCACTTTTCTCGGAAGTTGTCCTTGAGCCACGATTTGACCCCCCCCCCTTGCTGGGTCATCGGGTGATAGTGTTGGGATTGATTACTACCCACCCTCACCAATAATTCGGCCCTGACCAACTGTGACACGTGACTGTGCCCAGTGATGAACAGTAGACTTACTTTGCAGCCACGTGCGAGGATACTACCTACCGTTTTCAAGACGACACTTAACTTCTTTTTTGCCCCCAGAGAGGATCGACCCACTTCATCGAGGGAAAGCCGTGAGTCGATGAAGACAACCTCGGTCGGAAAGAACTTTTTCCTGGCTAGGCGTCGGTGCACTTCCTTCAAACCGGTGACACGCAAAGCAACAGGTCCAGATAAAGTTCATAAGAAATTGCTTAAGTATTTAGACAGTATAGACCGCATAAAACGCTTTCATTTTATCAATAGAATTTAGACTACAGGCATACTGCCTAAGCTGTTTTGGAAGAAGCCGCAATTGTCCCAATTTTCAAAGAGCAAACCAGGCGAACACCTGTCCAGCTACAGGCCCATTCCTCTCACGTCGTGTGCGCGAAAGTTGGCTGAACGTATGGTGAACGGTGAACTCTACTGGCACCTAGAGAGAAGCATGAGCATTCCGTTGACGCAGGGTGGGTTCCGTAAGGGAAGCTAACCGATGGACACGGCTATCCGTCTAACACAGTCAATCACAAACGAACTCCAGATGAGAAATCACACCGTAGCGCTTTTCTTTGATCTAAAGCAGGCATACGATAAGAGGCCGTCCATAAAGTACGTCACGCTCCAGAGGGGGGAGGTGGTGTAAGAAAGAGTGACAGTTTGTGACTTGGGAAAGGGGGTGTCCGGCCCTGTGTGACGTCACGTGTTTTATACTAAATTTTTATTATTTTGTTAATAAAAAAATTTTTTTATCGAAAGTGTAACGTACTTTGGGGGGGGGTGTCCTTGATTGTGACAATTTTTTACAGTGGGGGGGGGATTGGGTTAAAATGGTCAAAATCAGCTTGACGTACTTTATGAACGACCCCTAAGGTTTGCATGAGAGGGCTATTAATTTATAGACGTCACAAACGAACGTTGTTTTGTGGCGTCTTGTCAAGCTCATACATACCCTGTTAGCATGTTATCCAACTACATATCTATAAGTCTGATTGCTGTCTCACCAACATTTAGTGTACCACCACGCGAATAGTCCCAATGAAAGATTATTTTTACTTTCCAGAGTTTCAAAACGTTATAAATCGTGACACAGACATGCAAGTTAGAGGTATTCAAGTCAGCACTTTTGCTGGATGGACCCATGGTACTTTTGGCAGCTGCCTTGACTGCGGCTCAAAACTATGAAACAACCTGTGAGTAGTATTTTTATAATGTTGATGACGTAATTCAGACCAATTCAATGAAATGGTCCAGGAAAAACAGGGATGCAATGTCATAAGCCGATGGTAAAGGATGGGAATTTCATTTTGGGCACTACATTTGGGTGACAATCTTTTAAGGGAGTGTCTATTGGTAGTCGACTACCAATAGCAGATCCCTGCGATTGCAGCTATTTGTATTCAGTTATTTATAGCATCCAATGGAATTTAAGGAACACTTAATAGCTACTGATATAAACATTCAAAATTCACCAAATGTACCGAACTTCCTTAGTCTCGTGATAGAGAGTTGGACTTGTGAACTGATTGATGAAGATCAGGCATGGGTTCCATTTTCGGTTGAGCCTAATATTTTTTTCTTTCTTTTAAGTTTTAGGGTCAAGGTTAGGGATAGTTGTCTATTTTTTTAACATTAAAATAGAAAAACAAATAGCCTATAGGGCTACCACGAATGAAATCAATTTAATATTCTTATAATTAAGATTAAATTAGATCTTTTAGGCTCAGGGTTAGGGTTAGTTGTCTATTTTTTACATTAAAATAGAAAAACAAATATAGTTTATATAGTATAATATAGTATATATTATATAGGGACTAAAACTAATGAAATCCATTTAAAAGTCTTATAATTACGATTAAATTATAAGTTTTTAGTTTTAGGGTTAGGGTTATGGTTAGTTGTCTATTTTTTACATTAAAACATTACATCAAACTCAGAATATCACCTAGTATTAGTTTTATAACAATTAATAATAGCGAACTACCAATAGCCGACAACTGGAAATGGCTATTTGTAGTCGAGTACCAATAGCTCTCTAGAAGCTATTGGTAGTCAACTACCAATAGCCGCAGCCATATTTTAAATGGTACTGTAGCGTGAAGAACAACGTATTATTTAATACTGTACAAAAGCTAAAGAAAATAAAGAAACAATTTATTTATGTTAAAAATTGAAATAAAGGGTAGCCTAATTTTTTTTTAAAAAACGACTTTTATTCTTTTCCTTTAAAAATGATTTTCAAAATTATATCTGTCACAGATACATAAATACCTTTAACATCGCCTCATCCCTTTAACAAGAAAAAAATGATAATTAAGCCTCTATCTGTAACAACCTACAATATTATGTCAAACTTAGTTATTTAGAAGGGATGTTCTTGGAAAATGTCAGCTCATTTTAGACTTTAATAAGTCGTTTATACTTAGATCTTAATGGGTTAGGGGAAAATGTGGTGGTGGGGTTAACTATAAAAGTTTTAACTTACTGGACTCGCTGAAACTAAAATACCAAATAAAAATCACTCAAGTGTAATAAGAAATCACGTACGTCCTTCTGGTTACATATTCTTAAACATTCGCATTGTAATCTTTGTAAGTCTATAATATGACATTACTGCTTTGAATAAGAGGATGCAATCTCACACTCTCTTGTAAAGTTTAAATAGGCTCATAGTTCATGTTACGTACGCCTCTAATAGTTCATGTTACGTACGCCTCTCATAGTTCATGTTACGTACGCCTCTCATAGTTCATGTTACGTACGCCTCTCATAGTTCATGTTACGTACGCCTCTCATAGTTCATGTTACGTACGACTCTCATAGTTCATGTTACGTACTCTCTCATAGTTCATGTTACGTACGCCTCTCATAGTTCATGTTACGTACGCCTCTCATAGTTCATGTTACGTACGCCTCTCATAGTTCATGTTACGTACGCCTCTCATAGTTCATGTTACGTACGCCTCTCATAGTTCATATTACGTACGCCTCTCTTTATAACGTACAAAACGAGGCTTGACTTGAGATTTTTAAAAAAATCAAATCTCATTATTTACTAACAATATTTAATTTATAATATTTTCACAAAATGTAAGCTATAAAACACAATTACTCTCCTGAATTTAAATTTGATAAACATAACCAGAAGTTCAGCGTAATAAGAGAATTAGACAAATATGACTCTTCAGTAGGATGGTAGTGCTTATAATCGTTACAGTAGAATCATGTAGACTGGAAATGAAGATGGAAAATTTACAGTGAAACTACTACTTCCCTATGCATATTGAAATTCCAGAGTTGAAAGTTAAAATACCCGCTACTAATGATCCTACATGTGGAAGAAAATCAGCAGCCCCGAGCCTAGTGCTCTTCATGGGTCTTCCCGGAAGACCCTCTAAGCTATTTAACCGCATCCCCCAAGGGGACGTATCGGCTTAGACGTAGCGGTCGCTTCTGAAGAGGCCGCCTGGGCATCCAGGACACGAAGTCGACACTGGCCCCTCGTGGGAGGTTACTAAAGATCTCTATATAATGGCAACCCAATAGTCGAATTATTTCTACGTTTAAAAAAACAAACATCATGTAACCATATTGTTAATAAGTAATATTTAAAAAATCTTTTTTTTAAAAGGACACGCTTTTAACATAATCACTACTTTTAGTTATGTCTCATATATAAGGGAATTATAGTCAAAAACTTTGTTTTTACAGCTATTTTTTAAAATTTATAATAAAAACTCTTTAAAATTCACGTCTGAAGCCCACACATCTTTTTTACCACTATTTTTTTTAAACCAAACACCTAATAAGCGCCCGGCCAACGTTTTATACCACGGTGTTGTGTTCACGTGGTGAACTCATGGATGTCAACAAAGCAGACGGGTACCGTTGCTTATATATAGACTATAGATAAACTAAAAATTGATTAATTTAATTACTGTACATTCGATCGATCTGAAATTTTGATACAATGCATTGTCATCCAAGATCTATCTGTGGTAAAATTTTGAGATCTCTAGGTCCATCAGAAGTGGTTTAATTTTACGTTTCAAGATTTGAAGGAAGGATACAACATACAAACATTGTGACTTAAATAAAAGCGTGTAATAATAAATAAGTAATATTTTAAAAATCTTTTTTTTAAAAAGGACACGCTTTTAACATAATCACTACTTTTCGTTATGTCTCATATATAAGGGATTTATAGTCAAAAACTTTGTTTTTACAGCTATTTTTTATTTAAAACTTATATTAAAAACTCTTTAAAATTCACGTCTGAAGCCCACACATCTTTTTTACCACTATTTTTTTTTATACCAAACACCTCATAAGCGCCCGCCCAACGTTTTATACCACGGTGTTGTGTTCACGTGGTGAACTCATGGATGTCAACAAAGCAGACGGGTACCGTTGCTTATATATAGACTATAGATAAACTAAAAATTCAATAATTTCAATACAGTACATTCGATCTATCTGAAATTTTGATACAATGCATTGTCATCCAAGATCTATCTGTGGTAAAATTTTGAGATCTCTAGGACCATCAGAAGTGGTTTAATTTTACGTTACAAGATTTGAAGGAAGGATACAACATACAAACATTGTGACTTTAATAAAAGCGTGTAATAAAACAAACCCGTAAAAACAAAGTTTTTGACTATAAATCCCTTATATTAGACAGAACTTAAAGTATTTACAAATATCTACAGACTGAATCTGTCTTTACTCCCCTTTGCTTTTAACCCAAAAAGGGGTGGGGGTGGGGTGGGAGAGGGGAAAGGTCTTGTCACCGATCACTGGGCCGAGCTGACCGTGGCACGCCAAATGTAAACAAAAGAACGCCGGTTTACCTGGTTTAAGCACGAGATGTTTTTACCGGTGGCTGGCCTGAAGTCAAGTGACCCGTAAAATGTAAACGATAGCGACTTCTACATATAGTTTATATAAATAAACTAAAAATGCATTAATTTAATTACGGTACGATCGACCGATCTGAAATTTTGATACGATGCATTGTTAGGTCAGACGGGCCCGTGTGCCAAATTTCAGCTCCATCGGATCACGGGAAGTGGGTCATTTTTGCATTTTGTTTTTCCGCCCGCCCGCCCGCCCAAGACAGAGAGAGATGACGAGACGGCGGTGAAGTTAATATAAGGGATTTAATAAACAAACCCGCAAAAACAAAGTTTTTGACTATAAATCCCTTATATATGAGACATAACTAACAGTATTGATTATTTTCAAACATTTACAGACTGACACCGAGTGATGTCCCTTGTCTTTAATAAATGGGGGTGGGATGTGAGGGGGTGTCGGCACGACGGTCGGCGTCAACACGACGGTCGGCGTCAACTCAAACTCACGTGGAAGTGGAAGAAAAAAACAATAACAAACAGTGAATTTGAATTACATACCTCATATAAGGATAAACTAAAAATGCATTAATTTAATTACGGTACGATCGATCGATCTGAAATTTTGATACGATGCATTGTTAGGTGATTCGGGTCCGTGTGCCAAATTTCAGCTCGATCGGATCACTGGAAGTGGGTCATTTTTTGACTTTTCTTTTTCCGCCCGCCCAGCCCATGAGATGATGAGAGAGATGATGAGATGACGACAGAGACGGCCGCGAAGTTAATATAAGGGATTTAATAAAATAAACCCGTAAAAACAAAGTTTTTGACTATAAATCCCTTATATATGAGACAGAACTAAAAGTATTGATTATGTTCCAACTCTACTGGAAGTGGGTCATTTTCGACATTTTCTTTTTCCACCCGCCCAGCCCATGAGATGATGAGAGAGATGATGAGATGACGACAGAGACGGCCGCGAAGTTAATATAAGGGATTTAATCAAAATAAAACCCGTAAAAACAAAGTTTTTGACTATAAATCCCTTATATATGAGACAGAACTAAAAGTATTGATTATGTTCCAACTCTACAAAAATTTACAGACGGACACAGAGAGATGTCCCTTGTCTTTAATAACGGGGGGTGGGACGTGAGGGGGTGTCGGCACGATGGTCGGCGTCAACTCAAAATCTCACGTGGAAATGGAAGAAAAAAACAATAACAAACCGTGAATTTGAATTACATACGTTATATAAGGAAAAACTAAAAATGCATTAATTTGATTACGGTTCGATCGATCGATCTGAAATTTTGATACGATGCATTGTTGGGTGAGACGGGTCCGTGTGCCAAATTTCAACTCGATCGGATCACTGGAAGTGGGTCATTTTCGACTTTTCTTTTTCCACCCGCCGAGCCCATGAGATGAGATGATGAGATGATGAGATGAGAGACGGCCGCGAAGTTAATATAAGGGATTTTAAAAAGGATTTAAGCTGCGCTGGATTTTTTAACCCTCATAAATATCCCTTAAAATATCTTATAGCATATTTTAATAAATCAAAAATTTATGGAAAAAAAGTGCGTTTAAAATGGATATCGTTATTTAATTACTTGCATGCGCTATTTTCTATATCCATTTAACTTACTTTTTCACTTCGTGGGCATTAATGGTTGCCTGAACATTTAAAATTAAAATTTATATTTATAGCAATAATCACTCCAGCACCAGAAGCTCCTAAAGATGTAAGACTTCCCAAATCAGTGATCCCCATCCACTATGACGTCACACTTCATATCTACATACATGGATCTAATGAAACCAACTTCCATTTTAAGGTGTCTTTCATTTCTATTTTGTTTTGTTTTTTTACTCTCTCCAAATTTTAATTTATGAAATTTTTTTTGTTAAATCTCATATATAGTGCCACCATTTCCTATTTACAATGCAAACTTTTAATGTTATAGTGATATATTTTGATTTTTAAAAATACACTTTTCGGCATTTAAAACGGTTCAATAAAATATATGATTGCCTGTACATTAATCTTCCAAATCTAATTGATGTAGAAATTAAATCATTATTTTTTTAACCTCGCCCCAATTTTTTTAATCCTGAAGGGCAAGGTTAAAATTTGGATACGTTGTCTCAATGCCACAAACAACATCACTCTGCATGCCAATGTCCTCAGTGTAGACAATCAGACTATTCGACTCACTGGAACCGGGCTAGTGCCTGTGCGCATAGAAACATTGGAAGATAAGAGCAGGCAGTTTTTTATCATCAAACTCGATAGGGACCTGACGGTGAGTAGATTTATATATAATTAAATTATTTATCAATTTGAAGACAATAATTTTGTGTAAATTAATAAGCATGATTACAGCTAATTAAAAACTATGTGTGAGATATGCTTCGTGAATAATACGGATCATGCGCGCTGTCAATTTGAAAGATATACATGGTTTTTTTTTGTAGTAGTTTTGGTCTAAGTTCTTTTTCAGCTATTGATGGAACTTTAAACACAACCAAAAATAAAGTAAAACGATTCCCATGAAAAAAAAGTATTTAGGCGGCTGGTCAGCGAAGTCAATAGTGCGCTCGCCTCAAAAGCTGAGGGGCGTGCGATCTAGCTGACGTTAAAACTATTATAAAAATGTGGATGAATTACTAACACTAAGAAAGTCCTCCGCTGACCTGGAGAGGTCTACTAAGCCCGAGAATGTCCTAATGGAAACATTAGAAACCCCATCCGACCTCGAAAAGAGGTTAGGGGACACACACACACACACATACACACAAAAATTGAACTCGGCCAGAATAATGAATTTTAACTTTGGATGTAAAAAGGGAGAATGTAGTTTTGGTCTAAGTTCTTTTTCATCTAGTGATGGAACTTTAAATACTTCCAAAAATAAAGTAAAACGATTCCCATGAAAAAAAAGGGGGGGGGGAATATTTAGATTGGTTAATAGAACTCGGCCAGAAAAAAATAAATCTAACTTTGGAATTTATAAAATCAGATCTAACTCGTATTTATTGTTAGAATGTTCAACAAGCTTTAAAATGTAGATTTAAATCATGCAGGAATATTGTTAGTTTCGTACAACTATTCTTGATCCCTTTATTATTTTAATGCTATCTTGTACTTGTTTGCCAATTAAATTTAGTTTGAAATGATTTTGCGATGTATTTTTCAAATATGCTTAAGTAAATATTTTGTCTCATTTCTTACAGGCGGGAAGAGAATATGCAATAGAAATGAATTTCAGCTCAGTACTTCAGGGCGTAGACATGAGTGGCTTGTACTTCTCAAGCTATAAAAAAGATGGGGAAACACAGTACGGTTGTTAATTAACGACTTCCTTCAATTCATAGCATCGGTAGCCAATAATCCTTTGAAATAAATATCTAAAATAAAATTAAAACAATTGTAGAGCTTTGTTTTTAGCATGAAGATGTTGACTGTCTTTAAAGGAAAAGAAGACAAAATGATCGAAATTTAATGATCGCGCTACCAAAAACTAAACGTTTATAGAAATACGTCAGCGTTAAATTAAAATACTATTTTATTTAAACTTTGTTTACATTTATTACTGTTACATCTGATTTCTAGGTGTACACACACTTTGATTTATCTCTTGTGAATACAATTAGTTCGAGATTCCAGAGTTTTCTAATTTGTTTAGCTTTTCAATTTTTTTAAAAATTTTTTTTAATATCAATGGCATTGACGTTTTGATTAAATTTAGTTACACGGCGGCCACTCAGTTTCAAGCAACAGAAGCCAGGAAGGCCTTCCCATGTTTCGATGAGCCATCATTCAAGGCTACCTTCAATATCACGCTGATTCGACCAGAAAATCTGCATTCCATTTCCAACATGCCTCAGGAAAAAAACACAACTAGAATGTAAGCCTATTGCAGCTCTAGAATTCTTTGTTTAAGAAAATTAGAAAATTCATTTGGCTGAATCTCCCTAAGCAACTATAATTAAATTGATCTTTTTTTTTAAAGCAAACATATTGGCTATGAAAATTATCAATCTTGTGATGTGTAAAGAAATGGTGCTTCTATTTGTGGTTCAAGATCGTGTTTATTTAGCAGCCTAAACAAAACACTGGTATTAAAATCTCAATAAATACAACTCCTAATATTACGCTTACGTTTCGTTTGTTTCACTTGCTGTGCTAATCCTAACACTGAATAAAAGTTATTTCAGCTACTTTAAAGACATTGTTCAGACGACTATTGATTTTGTTTATCACCGTATCTGACTCCACAATATGACGGACATCTACCGTACAGTAAAATTGATAGATTAAACCTAGAAATAGAAAACTAAATTGCAAGGATTTTTATCATTTAAATACTGTATCACTAATGAAAATTGGAAATATATTTTATTAGTGCTTACAGCATCTTATAGTGTGTTTGCCAATTTGGGGCGTCAAATGCTTTTAAATGGCGAACATTTGAATTTAATGAGAAAGATTGAGTGAAATTTTCCAACATTACCACTATGTGTTTTTTTTTGTTTTTTTTTACCGTTAAGAATTGAAGATGGCGTGACTTATGTCAAAGATGTCTACCAGACCACCCCAAAGATGTCTACATATCTGGTTGCATTTTTGGTGAATGATTTCACTTACATCTCCAACGTTACAAAAAATGGAGTCCTCGTAAGTTATGCGGACACGGCTAAGTTTAATCTTCTGTTTTACATACGGTAAAACACTATTTTCCAACTTTAATTCTACTTTCATCTACTTTTCGTATATGTTTGTGTGTGTTTTGGACTTCGTTTGAAGAAGTGGATTTTATGGTGGCCTCTGACAAGTCTACGAGTATTTTTTTTTGGTTAATCAATCAATTGTTTTTTTTTGAAAATTACATCTTGACCCTTTTATCGTTTGTGTGTTATGTTAGAAATATTTATTTGATATTAGTCTGCTTAATACTTTTTAAAAAAGTGCTATTTTAATAGTTCCTTTATTATTTTAGACTGTGTAGCTTACAAAGAAATTTATGTTTTGGACAATTTATAGAAATGAAGAGATAGTAGAAATGCATTACACACGTTAGGCAGCTGACATAAAAATAATTAATGAGAAGTAGGATGCATTTTTCAAGTTAGTTAAGGATATTTTATTTAAACAAATTAATCTCTCGCGTTGAGAATTACGGACATGTCACGCGGAAACGTGAGCGCAAACATATCAAACAAAACCAGACAGGCTCTTGCCTATTCTACTTTGCATAACGTTACATTTTTAAATAGTAAAAGACGCAGTAAACTGAATTTTATAGAAGTAGCTATTGACTTCTGGTGTAAGCGATGGCAAATATTTGTTAGCTGCGAGATTGTTTTATTAAAGTAAGTCCGTTGCTTTTTAGCTGTAGTATGTATTTGGTCATTTCTGTATATTTTTATTTTAAAAAGTTGCAGAAACTTTACACCTGGATGCAAAGACATTTAAATATCTTACAAACAACTTTTCTCCGACAACCGTTTTTAAAAATTTACTGTGTAAAACATCTTGAAATAGTTGTATGCAGCTAGATGCTTAAATATGACACGCGATTGTTTATGAACGTTTCCATGAGGAATTAGAAATTTTCGAGGCTTCAAAGAATAAATGGACAGAGGCGTAAATGGTTTTTTGACGCACTTGGCTAAATTATGTTTGGCGCTCTTGATTAATTATCAAGTTTCAGCTTTGTGACTTTAGCGGCACCCATTTGAACTGGCGCAGGCCGGTGCCCTTGGGCAATGTCCCAATTCCAAGTCGTTGTTACGCCACTGAAAATGGATATAAACATGAGTAATATGCATTATCGAAAGAGGAAGGCCAAAGGGCGACATATTTGCTTTAAGATAGAGGTGCAAATCTTGTAACTTTTGAAGGGTACTTTTCATTGTTAGGGGCAGGCTGCTTGAGTATGCCCTAACCTGGTTGGTATAAACTTCAGCTTATCATTGTTACTATGCTTCTGGTTGAACATAAACTAAAGCCTTTGACTGAATTGTATGCCCAAACCTGGTTGGTACAAACTTCAGCTTACCATTTTTACTATGCTTCTGGTTGAACATAAACTAAAGCCTTTGACTGAATTGTATGCCCAAACCTGGTTGGTACAAACTTCAGCTTACCATTTTTACTATGCTTCTGGTTGAACATAAACTAAAGCCTTTGACTGAATTGTATGCCCAAACCTGGTTGGTACAAACTTCAGCTTACCATTTTTACTATGCTTCTGGTTGAACATAAACTAAAGCCTTTGACTGAATTGTATGCCCAAACCTGGTTGGTACAAACTTCAGCTTACCATTTTTACTATGCTTCTGGTTGAACATAAACTAAAGCCTTTGACTGAATTGTATGCCCAAACCTGGTTGGTACAAACTTCAGCTTACCATTGTTACTATGCTTCTGGTTGAACATAAACTAAAGCCTTTGACTGAATTGTATGCCCAAACCTGGTTGGTACAAACTTCAGCTTACCATTTTTACTATGCTTCTGGTTGAACATAAACTAAAGCCTTTGACTGAATTGTATGCCCAAACCTGGTTGGTACAAACTTCAGCTTACCATTGTTACTATGCTTCTGGTTGAACATAAACTAAAGCCTTTGACTGAATTGTATGCCCAAACCTGGTTGGTACAAACTTCAGCTTACCATTTTTACTATGCTTCTGGTTGAACATAAACTAAAGCCTTTGACTGAATTGTATGCCCAAACCTGGTTGGTACAAACTTCAGCTTACCATTTTTACTATGCTTCTGGTTGAACATAAACTAAAGCCTTTGACTGAATTGTATGCCCAAACCTGGTTGGTATAAACTTCAGCTTACCATTTTTACTATGCTTCTGGTTGAACATAAACTAAAGCCTTTGACTGAATTGTATGCCCAATCCTTGACATTTGAATATAGAATTTTCATGTAAAGCCCTTTAAGGACATAAAAATGTTCAAACTTATAATTTAAAATAAGATGTAGCATATGTTAGAAAAATGCGATTACACGGCTCACGTTTAAACAATAGCAGTAACAATGTCACAGGTGTAGGGATATTGATTGTAAACAAATATCCCGAGAATAATGGCATATTCATCGGATCTTGCTACAGACACTTGCGTCATCTGTTGTTAAAAAAAAACACTAACACTAAACTACACAATATGCAGCTATTACGATTTTTATTAGAGTAATTTTATACAGCGGTATTGAGATGTCAGTCAATGTCCTGATTGTTGAGTTAAACAATTTACTTCAATAAATGTTGGGTTTCTTTCAATTTTTGAAATCTGATTAATGCTTTTAAATTTATTTTTTTTATGTTAGGGACTAACAGAATAATTTTGTTATTGAAACACGTCTAACTTGGAAAAAAAATTGCTTGATCATTTTGAGACATGGTGTTTATGTTACGATTCACGTGAAAGAAAAAGAGTCGTTGTGCATTGGAGTTACGAAACTGTAACACTATTTTCTTATTCTGCGTATCTCTTGTAAAGGAAAAGCAGGCATTTTTACTGCTTAGAAACTAAGTTATCACGCGATACTCATGACACTATCAATGGTTTAGACTACCGCCTATTGTTTTGTTTTGTTTTTCGTCTTTTGTATTTCTGTTAGTGTGTGAATTTAAAAAAACGTAAAAAACATAGTTTTTGACTTTAAATACTTTATTTAAGAGACATAACTAATAGTATGTTCATTATAATACGGATCGCACGACAATCCAAAAATCCTAAATTGTAGTTATGTCTCATATATAAAGGATTTTTTAAAAACTACTACAGTCTGCCTGCTAAATTTCAGCTCGATTTGATCATGGGAAAAGGGTTATAAAACATCTTTAATATAGTGCGCACCGCGAGACAGACTAGCAATTACTAGCATTTACATTTACAGATCAGGAATATATTTTTTTAAAGTATCGTAAATATAATACGCACCACACCACGCGACAGGAAAGTATTAAAAAGGTTGTTCAATATAATAGGCAACGCGACAATCTGGCAAAAAAATTAACATGCTACATAGAGATAAATAGAGATAATCTAACAAATTATTAATTTAATTACAGTACCGTCGATCTATCTGAAATTTTTAATGACCATTTTTATCGTCGGGGCGAGTCTGCATGCAAAATTTCAGCTCGGGGCTTTGGGTTAAAAATCGATCCAAAGATTTTTCAGCAAACAAACAGTCAAGCAAGCAAGGCATCAAGCAGACGCCACGAGTTAATATAAAGGATTTAAAAATATGCTTGTTTTTTTACGTTAACCCTTTTTCGTGATCCCGATTCCACAGCTTTTATAAAGAAATCCGTAACTTCTTTTGCATTATTCTCTTCGTTTTTAGGACAAGATGAAACCCCTGAACAAAATACTGTTATATTTTTATTCTGCTTTTACCATTGCAAAACAAGTGTAATGTGCTCGTACATCATATGCATCTATCAGGCCTGTCAAAACAAGTGTAGTGTGTAGTGTGTAATGTGCTCGTACATCATATGCATCTATCAGGCCTGTCAAAACAAGTGTAGTGTGTAGTGTGTAATGTGCTCGTACATCATATGCATCTATCAGGCCTGTCAAAACAAGTGTAGTGTGTAGTGTGTAATGTGCTCGTACATCATATGCATCTATCAGGCCTGTCAAAACAAGTGTAGTGTGTAGTGTGTAGTGTGCTCGTACATCATATGCATCTATCAGGCCTGTCAAAACAAGTGTAGTGTGTAGTGTGTAATGTGCTCGTACATCATATGCATCTATCAGGCCTGTCAAAACAAGTGTAGTGTGTAGTGTGTAATGTGCTCGTACATCATATGCATCTATCAGGCCTGTCAAAACAAGTGTAGTGTGTAGTGTGTAATGTGCTCGTACATCATATGCATCTATCAGGCCTGTCAAAACAAGTGTAGTGTGTAGTGTGTAATGTGCTCGTACATCATATGCATCTATCAGGCCTGTCAAAACAAGTGTAGTGTGTAGTGTGTAATGTGCTCGTACATCATATGCATCTATCAGGCCTGTCAAAACAAGTGTAGTGTGTAGTGTGTAATGTGCTCGTACATCATATGCATCTATCAGGCCTGTCAAAACAAGTGTAGTGTGTAGTGTGTAATGTGCTCGTACATCATATGCATCTATCAGGCCTGTCAAAACAAGTGTAGTGTGTAGTGTGTAATGTGCTCGTACATCATATGCATCTATCAGGCCTGTCAAAACAAGTGTAGTGTGTAGTGTGTAATGTGCTCGTACATCATATGCATCTATCAGGCCTGTCAAAACAAGTGTAGTGTGTAGTGTGTAATGTGCTCGTACATCATATGCATCTATCAGGCCTGTCAAAACAAGTGTAGTGTGTAGTGTGTAATGTGCTCGTACATCATATGCATCTATCAGGCCTGTCAAGTATTCAGATTTTACAGATTTTTTACCCGTGATTCCAAAATTCCGATAAGACCTTCAAGATTTCATTTCAATTTTTCACGTAATAAAAATCCGAAATTAACACACACAAAAATAGTGATACAAAACAAAAATGACATAAAATAATAAATTCGAATATAACAAGAAATGATATACACTATATACATATATGGATAAATATCGACCAAAACAGAAAATCATGAGTTTTATTGCGAATGCGCGATATCTCTGCCAACTCCTGCGATGCTGATGGAACCTTGTTGTATCAGCTAAGCTGTTCCCCTGGTATCACCATCTGTGTGGAGAGAGATGGCCCGCTACCTGCGCAACAATTGGTCGTCTTCAAAGCACTGCCTAGGCCATCGTGCCCTCCTTTTTTTCTACCATATATATATATATATATATATATATATATATATATATATATATATATATATATATATATATATATATATATATTTATATATATATTTATATTTATATAAATATCGACCAAAATTGCTACAGAAAACTTGAGGTACCATTTTCAAATTATATAGTTTTATGTACTCCTAAATCTCGTTCCCATTCTTGCTCCATGTAATCATTTATTCTCACTATTTACACCACTGCCATACTTGTCTGTCGCACGTTCTGTCAACACTGCTCACTCCATGCCACTCTGACAGGCTGTGAGTGTGTCACTAGAGACACAGCCCACCAGCTGTGAGCCCGCGTGGTCAGGGAAAGACCAGTCTGGGTTTCTATTCGACAACCAAAACCTCATTTATTTTGGTTTTATGGAATCAGCTTGAAGAACAAGACCTTCACCGGCTTTTACGTTAACCCTAGACATGGAGGGACATTTCCACACGGACACAAACCTTCAAGATTATTCATGAGAAACAAAAAGTTGATTCATTCTTACGTCTATTTTTTTCTTTAGTGCCGTGTATGGTCTAGACAGCAGGCAGTCAACACAACCAAATATGCCCTGGATATAGCCGTTGAGATTCTACCATTCTATGAGGAGTTCTTTAACATTTCGTTTCCACTTCCTAAACAAGGTAGCCATTAAGTTATTTGTGGGGGGGGAGACAGGGTGTATCATTGTAAAAAAAAATTTAAAACTAACAATATAGACCTTTTTTTTAAAAAAAAGGAGAAATATATTTCAATTATCTTAAAATTAATTAAACTTTAAAAGATTTGCGGTGGTGTAAATTGGAAACTATTTAGTGAAAAGATTTAATTAAAATACAGACAAAGGAGTTAAATTTTTAATTTTTAGGTGTTCCAAAATATTTTCTGACCCGCTTTTGTCTATCTTAAGTATTTATTATTCTTTATTTACTTAATGCTTTGTATTTTATTAACAACTTGTATTTCAGAACACTCATCATCAACATTATTGTGTGCTCTCTTCTTTTGAACACTAAAATATTTATGTGTCTTAACGTCAAACTCACACTCACATAAAACCTCTCTTTCTCTCTATCTCTCTCTCTCTATCTCTCTATCTCTATCTCTCTCTCTATCTCTCTCTATCTCTATCTCTCTCTCTCTATCTCTCCATCTCTCTCTATCTCTCTCTATCTCTCTATATCTCTCTCTATCTTTCTATCTCTCTATATCTCTCTATCTCTCTATCTATCTCTCTATCTCTATCTCTCTCTATCTCTCTATCTCTCTCTATCTCTCTATCTCTCTCTATCTCTCTCTCCATCTCTCTCTATCTCTCTCTCTCTCTCTATCTCTATCTCTCTCTATCTCTCTCTCTATCTCTGTATCTCTCTATCTCTCTCTCTATCTCTCTATCTCTCTATCTATCTATATATATCTCTCTCTATCTCTCTCTATTTCTCTATCTCTCTCTATCTCTCTCTCTATCTCTCTATCTCTCTCTCTCTCTCTCTCGCTATCTCTCTATCTCTCTCTATATGTCTCTATCTCTCTATCTCTCTCTCTCTCTCTCTATCTATCTCTCTATCCCTCTCTCTATCTGTCTCTCTATTTCTCTCTCTATCTCTCTCTATATCTCTCTATCTCTCTCTCTATCTCTCTCTCTCTCTCTATCTCTCTCTATCTCTCTATCTTTCTCTCTCTCTCTCTCTGTTACTCTAACACACTCACACACAAATGCAAGACAAAGAGAAATTATAATAAACTTAAATTTACAGTACCATTAAAATCATACAGCTCTACGCTGAACGAATTCGGTGAACTTTTGATACAATGTTCATGCTTGTACATTATCAAGACATTCTAGTTTATGAATTCACGCGACTTAAAATCTACAGAGGAAATTACTTACATTTGTAATATAAACATTAAGTAATAAAAGATAATAAATATAAAATAGCATGACCTTAAAATGACGCAAATAGAAATAATTTTTTTTGAAACAATCTTTTTTTTTGACCACATAAAGGTAGTTTTAATATATTTTACTGGTTTTTTTTTCTTTTCTTCAAATTGTTCTTGAGTTTTAAAATAGTTTGAATGACTTCCTCAGACATGGCTGCCTTGACATCGTCCTCCTTTGACGGCATGGAAAACTGGGGTCTTGTCCTTTATAGGTATTGATTGTATATTGTTCATTTAGGGCATGCAAGTCATTCAAATTCGGACTGCAATAAAGCTTGAAGTTGAGAAGTAAAACATAACACAAGACACTAGTGAAAGTCCATTAAATTTATGTCAAAACTTTAAAAAATGTATAATAATTTTCTTAAATTACTGTATCAGGGCGACATGCTATGAATTTTAAATAGTTGCATAATAGTCTTATCGGCTTTCTTTTCCAGTTTTTTTTAAATTTTCACTAATAGCTAAAGAAAATTCTTTATATATTATTAATAGCTAATTCCCTTGATAAATTCCTGATTTTACTAACAGAAAATGCTCTTATGCAGGGGTGAGAAACCTTTTTGAATCAAGGGCACACTTTGTGTAAGCGGATGTTTAAGGAGGGCCGCACCGTTTAAATGTTTGGATTATTAAGTGAACATTACATTTCGCAAAAGTGGTTAGGTTTTGTTTCGGAATGTCGTTTCAGATTGTCCTCAGTAAATAATTTCTTCATGACACAGCCAACACACTGCTTTCTAGTCTGAACTACCAAAGATATATTTGTGTGTCCATTCTTCATTAAAAACACATAATTCATTATCAATTTAATGCTTTTTTCGAAAACTTCATGGCTCCACTTAAATTAATTAGGAAATTTTAAAATGTTACTGTTGCAAAGTCAAAATTGAAATAAATCTGAAAAATCCGGAAAAGTGCGAATTACCACGCCTGCGCACGCGCATTGACCTTGCTGCTATAAAGGAAGATAAACAGACGCGGATATTTCAAGGCGGGTTTTCTAAATGTCTTGGAGGGCCACAATAAACTCGGTGGTGGGTCACATGTGGCCCGCGGGCCTTAAATTGCCAATACCTGCTTTTTACTACGTTTATGTTGTAATGATATAATATTGAGAGCAATAAATATTTATATTTTTTAATTAAACCACAGAAAATGATGAAATTCCCCTTAAGTGTCATCTTGCTTTAATACCATCTTCCCCGAATCCCTAAAATTGTCAAAGGTCTATACAAAAATTTGTACTATAAAATTTAACGAGTTTTTTAAAAAAATATGTTGAAAATAAATTTAACTGAATTGATGTTTTCCAAAACCAATATTTCTCTGAAAATGTGATGTTGTTTTTTTATCATTTAACCAATGTAAATATTTATAATTTAAAGGACTTCTTCAATGGTATTACCTTGAAATCATTTATTGCTAATAAAACAGAGAGACCCATATGACATACCAACCAGGAGTCAGCAGTGAGGCAGACAAAGAGAACGTAGTAATCGTTGTGTCACATGAACTTGCTCACCAAGTAAGTGAACAGTGCAAAATTAGATGCAACATGAATAAAAGGCGTAACAAATTTTCGAGATGGTATTGGTTTGAGATTATTTACTGTGCATGACTTAAATTCATATTTTGTCAAATGACTTTATAGTGAGTAAATTCTTGAAATTCTCAGCGAGTCAGTTCTTTGCCATTGCATAGAAGGATATTTTAATTCAAAAAATTACCGGTAAATGTAGAAATTAAATATTTGAATACTTTAAGTAAATTAAATTAACAAATCGTTACGTTTCCTCAGTGGTTCGGGAACCTGGTCAGTCCTTTATGGTGGGATGATCTGTGGCTCAATGAAGGTTTCGCTTCATTCGCTCTATTTTTGGGAGTAGACCATGTACATCCAGAATGGAAAATGGTATGTCCACCGTACTATTTATTAATCAGACTGAATATATTTTTTGGCGTCTTTTAGAGTGTATACGCGTGCTATCAAAATGTTTTTATGTTTGAAAATTTTTAAGAATTAATGATTAATGTCCTATCAACCATTGAAAATGTAAAGCTAACAGCTGCACAAATGTAAATAATGCTGTCTTCCTTTTTTTTTCTTGACAGATGGATTATTTTGTGACGTTCTGGGTTCAACAAGCCCTTGCAGCTGATGGTACAGTGTTATCGCATCCAATATATGTACCGGTAGCTACTCCAGATGAAGTAATGGAGATCTTCGACACAATATCTTATGCCAAGGTCGGTTATAGAGAATTTGTATTAGACTTTTGTTTTTTATTGACAAAATAGACGAAATAGATAGTGTTATGCTTCAACCAGCTTTAAGAAAGATGCAATAATTCTGTTTTGTGGTAAATCTTGTAATATTTTTGTAGTTCATTTGTGTGTGTGTCTGTGTGTGTTTGTGTGTGTAAAACAAAAAAAACAGCAATTTAAGAGCAAACAATTTTTTAAAAAAAAGAAACAAATATATCACTCACTGGTTCGCTGTACAAGCACGCATTGATTACAAACTTTCTGTTCTCTGCCGCTACTTCTTTCTGGCTCATGCTTTTCCAATCTTAGTGAACTTCCCTTGGGCTTCTCACCCGCTCGTCTGCTACACACTTCTGCAGACACACGTATTCTACAATTCTATGGCAAAAGCCAGCTTCTTAATGATAACACGGTGCTACTAGAACGATGGACAGAATATTGCACCCAGCTGTAGGATAGCGAAATCAATCCAGATAACAGCATACTATAAGTCTCATCAGTTATGCTAACAAATTAAAGCTAAAAAGTTATCCTCAACAGACTAAAGCTGCTATCCGAGTAATAACTAGTAAAAGAACAGTTAGGTTTCAGACCACTCAGAACCACAATTAAGCAGATCGTCCATCTGCCGCTTCCTCACAGGAAAATTTAAAACACCTATCAAAACTTTATAGACTTTTAAAAAAATCATTTTGATTGATTAAAGCTTGAAGGACTTTGGAAGGTAATGAGAAGTTTCAGTATTGAAGAAGTATTGGAATTGGTGATCAAATGAATAACTCTAATATCAGGCTATTTCATGATGTTGATTCTACTCCGCCAACGCAGCATTCTCTCATCTGTCCTGTTCAACATCTTTATGGAAAAAAATCAAGAAGCACTCAGGGACAACCATTCATCATTCTCTGTAGGTGGAAGACCCTTGTGCAACCTAAGATTAGATTTTGGCATTTTTAACCCACAACCGTAATCAAATTTTTATTAAACAATTTCATTTAAAAAAAGGAATTTAACCCCTTATTACATGGAATGCAGCATTATTATGTTTCTTTTTTTATTTCGTGGTTCAGCAAATAAAAAAGTTACTTTGTTTGGTTTAAATTTTATTTTATTTTTGGCACCCTCCTATCTTGCTAAATAGATATATTTCTCACTTCCACGTTTGAAGCATCAATCCTTTTCTATTAATATTTGGTAGAATTCGAAATAACCACTGTTTTCATATAATTATTTACTAAAAACTAAAAACTTCTAAATGTTTAAATATACTGTTACAATTAATTTCTTAGCAAACGCAAATGGTTTTTTCCAAGGATTATTTCTTACAAATGAAAATATATTGATACATTGATACATTAACACAATCAATTTCAAGATTAAATTATTCAGAAAATATTGTTAAACTAAATTTGCTTCTTGCCTCATTCTAAAGTTTACAACTGAACCTCAACAGTAATTTTATTAAACTTTTTTTTCCCACTGTAAAAACAACAGAGGAATTTATGATACTCTTCCTGAATTTATCTTTTTTAAAATTTCAGGGTGCCTGCGTTATTAGAATGTTACGCCACTTCTTGGGATATGACACATTTAAGAGGGGAATGACTGTAAGTTTTTAGTGAGGCAACAAAACGAGCTTAAATTTACATTTTATACCGAAAATTGATTTTGCTACTGAATATTTTTAAATCTCAAAATCTTTCTTTGAAATGAGTGTAAATTTTATTTCAGAGATATCTCAAGAGATTAGAGTATGGTTCTGCTTTTCATGATGATCTCTGGTTAGCTTTGGAGCAGGTGATTGGTTCATTTTTTTCTTCATTTAAAATATGCTAGATACGACCCGCGCGTAGCATGCGTCTCAGACATGCTCATAGATACTGAAAAGAACGAGAGAGAACAGACTCAAACAGCGGGACAAAGAAATTAAAATAACGCGAGTGAACGTTTGGGGGACCGCCGACGCATTGTTGATCTCGAGATCATGCGCACTGCGGTTGTTGTTACCTGCCCCCCCCCCACCCTGCAACATCTTTGCTCGCCAACTATAAACTGTGATTGGTCGACCCTAGAGAGAACCATTCGACATGTTTATTTGCATTCGTCTTGTCCTTGTCCGAATTCCTGGTGAATTATATATATATATATACCTCATAAACAAAGGGTAAGACATCCATCAGGTCCAGCAATATTTCGAAAGTATGGATGAGCTGGACACGGAGCTGTAGCATCTGGTTATCCGAGTTTTAAGGTAGACAATGGATCGTTCCGATGTTAAGAATTTTGTGGAGCAGGTCAGGGTCTTTGTAGATGGATAACATGCAAACAGGGCATGAGTGAACCTGACGAGACGTCACAAAGCAACGTTTTGTGACGTCTTGTCAGGCTCACTCATATCTTGTTTGCATGTTATCCAAATACTTATCTACTTATCTACTTATCTACGAGTCTGATTGCAGTGTCACCCATATTTTGTCAGGGTCTTTGTAGACAAGGCTGATTGTAGATAAATAAATATGAAATATTCTGAATAAATATTAGTATACTGAAAAGCTAAAAGAAAATAATGTAGAGTGTGAAATAAAATTCAGTTAACCCATTTTCAAAAATGTCATGTTTGGTTAGCAATTATTTGACAAAGCAAGATTTGAAATGAATCCAAACAGTTCGTGCTTTTTTTTAAACGTTAGAGAAAGGGTAAATAATTCTAAATAATTAATTGTTTAAATTTTAGTTATTAAAATCGTGTTTATCAAACTTCTAAATTAAATTTTACCACAGCATTTAGCAGAAATGGCGGCTGCTCTTAGAATTTGAAACCATATTTTAATAAAGGATATAGGGTACATTTGTTTCTTAATAATGGTAAACATTTTTTTAAATTTTAAAACGTTAGCAAGCAAGAGCGGAGGGTAAGGACTTCCAGATTAAGGACATCATGGACACTTGGATACTTCAGATGAACTATCCCGTGGTAAATGTGACCAGATTATTTTCTACTCCCGACACTGTTGTTGTATCTCAGGGGAGATATCTGGAGGATAAGGATGCACCTGAGCTGGAAACAAAGTTTGTGTCCCCTTTCAAGTATGTTCTGATTCTAAATAAGTTAAATGTAAAAAAATCTTTTTTTAAAAAGGACACGCTTTAATTTACATATAGAAATTGCACTAAATATGTATAATACAAAAAACACACATTTTCCCCTAACTGAAAATTGAACCTCTTACCCCCATGTCGGCAATCGATCACGCTTATATTTCGGCCAGCAAGACTTGATGTTGATAGTACTTTTTAAAGTTATAATAATTGTATCCCTCTAGGGCGAATTGAGGCATGGTTCATTGACGCAAGTGATAATATTTTATATAGACAAAAACTAAAAACTAAAAGTGCAATAATTTCAATACGGTACATTCGATCGATCTGAAATTTTGATACAATGCATTGTCATCCAAGATCTATCTGTGGTTAAATTTGTAGATCTCTAGGACCATCAGAAGTGGTATAATTTTACGTTTCAAGTTTTGAAGGAAGGATGGAAGGAA
Source organism: Ampullaceana balthica (assembly GCA_944989445.1). Taxonomy (NCBI): domain Eukaryota; kingdom Metazoa; phylum Mollusca; class Gastropoda; family Lymnaeidae; genus Ampullaceana; species Ampullaceana balthica. Next base: position 825,450 of record CALYLW010000402.1, read on the forward strand.
GGGTGGATGGATACAACATACAAACATCGTGACTTAAATAAAAGCGTGTAAAATGATTTTAACTTTTTTTAAAAATATAAGTCTTTTATATATTTATATATATATATATATATATATATATATATATATATATATATATATATATATATATATATATATATATAATATATATATAAATATATATATAAATATATATATATATAAATATATATATGTATATATTAATATATATATATATATATATATATATATATATATATATATATATATATATATATATATCGAGAGAGAGAGAGGGAGAGAGAGATAGAGATAGAGAGATAGAGAGAGATAGTGTTAGAGACAAAGAGAGAGTGAGAGAGACAAAGAGAGAGGGAGAGAGAGAATGAGAGTGAGAGTGAGAGAGAAAAAGAGAGTGAGGTGTATATATTAATATATATATATATATATATATATATATAGAGAGAGAGAGAGAGAGAGAGAGAGAGAGAGAGAAAGAGAAAGAGATTTAAAAAACCCATGAACAAATTAAGTATCGTACTATACTCACACGATCTGTGTCAACTCATTAACACATTAAGTACAGTACTAGACTCAACGATAACTTGATCTGTGTCAATGCTCCCCAGCTACACGTGGACCATTCCTATTACATTCACCACCAGCACAAACCCAAGATTCATTCAGACACATAGCGATGTTCGTTGGCTGAACAGACGGGAGATTGCCAGTAGGTCTTTACAAAACTTAATCAACCTGTGATGTAAACGACAGCTCATAATGAGAATACAACTTAATAGATTAACACACACAAAAGTTTAATAACACTTCAAAAATTAAAATTGTTTGGTTTAAGCATTTTCCTGCCACTGGTAATAATTAAACATCAAATATGAATCTATATTTGATTGGCCTTCTGACTTAAGCAACAACGAAAACCAGTGTCGTAGCTAGGGTTTTGGGGGCCGGGGGCTTGGACTTATTGTAGGGACCCTGCCTACATGGCGGTGGCGTAATATTTAATGTAAAAAAATTTGGACACTCCTTGGGGGACCCCTCTCAAGTGGGCGCCCCGGGGGGTCTTTCGAATTCGGACACCCCCTCCCCTCCCCTAGCTACGCCACTGAAAAGAAAACAAAACAAGGAATAAATACTCGAATGAGCATTTAAACGCAATTCAAAGAATTTCCGATTTCTAACGCAATTTCCCTTGGGAATTTAGTTTTGTATTTTTGAAATGCCCAGCCAGTCTTTTCGAGCTTTGGACAGCAATTCCTCCTGAACCATACCAGATAGAGGGTTCGGATCTTTTGCAAATATGTTAAGGAGGTACAAAGGATGTGCTTGGGCCACATAAACTACCAAAAAGGTTTACTGGATTTCCTGGAAAATAAAAAAACGAAAAAATTTCAGTATTTTGTCAATTTCTCGCCATAACACCTATCGGATTGAAACAAACGCCAAACGATAGCTAATAATATTTAGAACAATGTTGAAGAAGGATTTTTTGACACATCTCTTTTGGTTCGACTCCTGTAATTTTAGCAGCAATTTGTAGATAGCAATTGGTTTGTTTAGTTTCAGAATAATGGATTTGAATTTACTTCTAATGTATTCTAGAATCTAGAATGATAGTTAATGGGGTTTTCCCGCTTTGTGAATGCTAATTTTAGACTGCTGCGCGGTGCACATTTTATTGACACATTCTTGCTGTGACTCTAGAATGATTTCCCTTGAATAAAAAAAATCGGAAATTCTTTGTTGGAAATTGCGTTTAAATACTCAATCGAATTCTTATTACCGGCAGGAATTTTACCATTGTGACAGGGACCGGTGCACTATTTTCCCTGTACTGACGTAGTAGCGAAATGTAATTTATTTTATTTTATTTGTTTAATTGTATGTGCTTATTGCCAAAAAATTGAAATATTCTGTATGGTTTGTATTAATGGATGAAAATGTAGGATTATAGTTAAATATTTCGGCCCTTTCATGATACCTTTTTCGGACTGGCGGCGGTTGGCCCATGGACCGCCACCGGTCCACGGACAACCACTTTGAGAAGCACTGCTCTATCTGGTATGGTTCAGGAGCAGTTGCTGTTCAAAACTCGAAAACACTGACCGGACATTTTAAATATATAAACAGAATTCCCAAGGTAAATTGCGTTAAAAAAAACTCAAAAATATTTCTTACCAATGTATTTTTTATGGCAAAAGGTGCAACCCTCGTAAGCTGTAATAAAAAGTTTCTATATCCTAATTAGTACTCTCGACAAGTTAATTGATCAATACTCTGGCCATTATGGGACTTTTTTCATCAAAATTATGATCTTTGGACATATTCATTAGTAAATGTTTATGAGATCCATATCCCAGTATTTTATCTTAGCCCCACCTTTACAAATGTTATTCCAACCAGAAAACTTCGCTCTGGAAGCTGGAAGTTTACCGAACACTGAAACCGATTGGATCATCGCCAATGTTGAAGCGAATGGATTTTACCGAGTCAACTACGATACCGCCAACTGGCGGGCGATAGCGAAACAACTCAAGACCAACCTCCAGGTGCATTAAGAGTCATTGTAATGATGTAATGTTTAAATTTTTTTCCTGAAATTTCCCTCTTAAAATGCAGGTGCATGTTATACGCCTATTGATGATTATTTCATTGTTCTCCAACAGGTTATCTCAATTGTCAACAGGGCACAAATTATCGACGACGTTTGGCATCTTGCAAAGTAGGCACATTATATACATTGTCTTCTTATTGTTTGACTTAGTCTGTAGTAGGGTCTGTACCTGATTCAATATTTTTTTTAATCTGGTCGCAGCCCGATTTGGCCAGATTTATAAAGTGAATTCCGGCCGGAGCCAGGGCCAGAATTAAAAAAATGGCCGGATTAGCCGGAGCCATTATATAATATATATATATATATTTGTAAAAGTGGCCGGATTCCGGATTTACCGGAGTGGAAATTCCGAACACCTATAGTCTCTACATGCTACTGACACATAACTCATTCTTAAAATTTCATAAAATTTGAAAATTATATTTATGTAAATGAATATTATTACTTTTTTCTCAGATATTAAATTTTAAAATGAGTTTGTTTTACTGTGCGTTTCCATTGTTTAAGTTAACTTTCAAATACTAATAAAAATGAATGTTAAACAAGGTATTAAGTAAAAAAAAATATATAAAAAAAGGATGTTTTATCAAGTTTTGTGAATATTTCAGTTTTATAGTTACTTTAGCTGACATGAAGTGGCATGCCCTTTAAAACCAGTTGTTATTTAAGTCATCTAACGACTGTCGTTATACAGCGCCAGTGCCGAAATCGTTGTTGTTTTTTTTTATTATTTTTTTTAATAATTTTTTTTTAAATACGCAATGACTAGATTTCAATCACTCAAATAATTCACACAGGGGAGACTATATTGGTCTGGACACAGCATTTACGCTGGTTGATTACCTGGAGCGTGAACGAGAGTACATGCCTTGGAAGGCTGCTGTAGCTGGGCTCAGCTATGTCGCCATGATGATTTCAAACAGGAACAGCTACGAGCGATTCCAGGTGATCAGACATATACCTATCTCCAAACATGAATATTACCATCTAGACATTTTATTCTGTCATATTTTACCATGATTTTCCTGAATTCATTAAAGAAATCAAACGTTCACAAAATAAATTTACCTTCTTTTCCTCTCTTTTTTTTTCTAATGACTATAAAAACACAAATGCTCATTTAGTCTGACTTTTTTTCCTATTCGCTTATTACAGAATTTTATGCAAAATAAATTGTGTGATTTATTCAACAACTACAGATTCAATATCACTGGGGCAAGTCATTTTGAGGTGTAAGTTGTCTAATATCATTCAACACATTTTTTGTAATAGAAAACCGAGACTTAAAATAGCCCGTTGATCCAAATCTCTCGTTTGAATTAAAATAGCAATTTTTCATTGTTTCCATTTTTTTCAAACTCGTTTCATAGCTTCTGCTACAAAACCTCTGTCTTAGAAATGATATGACTTTATGTTTTTTCTTTCTTTCTTGCTCCTACATATTGTCTGATAGATTAGAAAGCGTGGGTGGTTATATTTTGTTTTTCTTTCTATGTTGACATTTATGAGTCCTCTCCATCGGCTGCGTGTTCATAGGGCAGTGATGGCGACCCTTTTGCGGGCCACGGCCCAAAATTTAATAAAAACCTACTTATATATATAGCAAAATTTCAACACAAAGTGCCAGCAAAGTTGTTTGATTAAGGAAGTAATATTTTAGTTGCGTGCCGGCTGATGAGGCTCTGCGTGCTGTCTGTGGCACGCGTGGCATAGGTTCGCCATCACTGTCATAAGGCATCTTCTGAATGAACGATATATAATGAAACCGAACTTTACAGGGCACTTCGCGTGCTGTTGGCCAACGAAGCTTGCAAGTATGAAATTTCATTATGCCTTGAAACAGCATGGAACCAGTTCCAACGGTGGATGAGAAATCCCACGAATAATCCGTATGTATTTTTATCTAATTTGCACTGTGTATGTAGAGTTGTTGCACTGCAGCTTGTGCATACCACACATTCAACTCAGTTCAGGTTCTAGTTTTGCATACATTGGTATTATAAAATAATACAGACACGTTTCTAAGTTATAGACATGTTCTACATTACATTTGAAATTAATATTCTAATTTCATATTAAAAAACTATTGATATTTTGAGTTGTATGTTTTATTTGTGTTCTTTTTTATTCTCATTTCCCAAAACGTAGTATCGACCCCAACTTCAGAGAAACTATTTACTGCTATGGAATAGCAACTGGCGGTCTTGCAGAATGGAACTTTGTTTTACAGGCTAGTTAACAGCTTGTCATAATATTTCTGAACATTCTATTATTTTCTTTTTTTTGAGCCATTAATTAGACGAAATAGAATATCTATTCTTTATATGTAACAAATAATTATTTTATTTTATTATTAAATTATTTTTTGTTGCAGAAGTAATTTAATTGTCTTATTTGGCTAAAATGCAGAGTTTTCTTGTTTATGTTTCTATTTATTTATTTTGTTATAAAATTTAAAAATAATTTCCTTGTAATAAAAACATTCAACTACTTTGGGTGATTTCAAGTAGCATTTCTATAAATACTCACTTAAATATCACAACTATCAATACGGCTTGGAGATTTAATTTTCGTTAATATAATTGGTTATACGAGATTGTTGATCGATTGCAGATAGATTGTAGCATATTTTCAAAACTTTAATGGCGGTAAGGACTTGGTTAAATTTTGTTTTAAATTTTTTTTTAAACTGTAATTTAAAAACAAAAACAAAAAAAAACAAGATTTTAAACATTATATTTCTTTAAGTTTTATAACTGTGTGATTATCCCTATTTCTCGTGGACTGTTCTGTTGTCTTAGGATATTACTTGAAAATGATATGGTTATTAGATAATTTAATCAATGGTTTAAATTCTATGCTTAGCGCTTGAAGATGACATTGAAGATGACATTGAAGAGGACATTGACGAGGACATTGAAGATGACATTGAAGATGACATTGAAGATGACATTGAAGATGACATTGAAGATGACATTGAAGAGGACATTGACGAGGACATTGAAGATGACATTGAAGATGACATTGAAGATGACATTGAAGATGACATTGAAGATGACATTGAAGAGGACATTGACGAGGACATTGAAGATGACATTGAAGATGATATTGAAGATGACATTGAAGATGGTATTGAAGATGACATTGAAGATGACATTGAAGATGACATTGCATAATGATTTAAATTGTGGAGAGAAAAAAAAGGTTCATCCTCCGATTTAGCCTCTGCTCAGTTTATGAATCTGATCTTCCGATAAACTACTGTCCTCGTCAGAGCCATCAGCTGTTAATCCCTGATTTTTGTAAACAAGCAACTGCCATACTTTTGATGCTATGTTCTCTTCTCGTAACCCAGCTTTAGACAATTTAAAAGGAAGCCATTCAAATTCTCTTAAATCGTATGATATTTGTTAAAGTGCTCAAACTTGCAATACAAATAAGTAATAAATTAAATAAATAAAGACATCTATCAACAATGTAAAAATTGCCAACCTTAGTAAAGATCAATATGCAACACTGTTAACACATTATGATTACACAAAAATTCTTTCTGCATCCCACCATGATCTGAATCCAATGAGTCCATTTCTTATATACAGATGTACGGAACAGTTGATTCCGCATCGGAAGCACAAAAACTTCTCAAAGCCCTGGCCTGCACTAAGAATCCTGTAATACTCAACAAGTGGGTCTTATTTTTTATTAACGCTGAAATTAATTACTAACGTTATTATTAATAATTATGAATAATTCTCGTTTGTCTTCTAGCCATAAATTTGTGTTAAATAATCGACACAATAACATTTCCCTCACTCTGCTGGGACACCTGCACAATAAACAACTTTCGAAGATGGCATGTCATTTCCAATTTTTCTAGATTTTGATTCGTTAAACGATTTAAATAGACTGCAGATCTTTTGCAGAAAACATTTTAATAGATGACTCACTATCCCCCAACATGTTTTCTTACCTCTGACTATATATATAATTATATATAATTAGCCATTTATTTATATTTATATTATAATTTTCATTTATTTATATTAGGGATCGTCCATAAATATGACGTCACGCAATTTTGGGCCAATTTTTAACACCCCGTCCCCCCTCGTCACACTTTGTCACAAAATCTTAGACCCCTCTGATATGACGTCACAAGACTTTGACACCCCCCCCCACACACACACACACTAAAAAAACCGTATTTTTCTAATTAAAAATTAGCTCTCGCAAATTATTTTTGTGTCATTTAAATATGTAAGTTATTGTAAGTCTGACTCTAATTTATATATATATATATATATATAATATATATATATATATATATATATATATATATATATATATATATATATATATAAAGCTCAGTTGGTGTTTGTATCTTTGTATGTTTGTATGTTTGTATGTTTCACTTTTTCGACTTTCTGTTAGACAATCACGGAAAAACCAAATGACGGACGAGGACCAAATTTGGCAGGACGATTCCTTTTACCCTGAAGGTGGTTTTAAGTTAGTTTTTGTAACTGTCCCTTTTGCCCGAATGCCGTAAATTAAATAATCAGAAAATGCAGAGACAAATAATAAAAAATTTAACCTCATTTCTGTATTGAACAAATTTACGCTGACATTCAAATGCCGTTCAAAGCGAGTTACTTTTGGTGACTTTTTTTTTCCAATACTTTATTTTCAGCGGTGTGCATTCAAAAAATATTATAATGTCCAATTACGGTGCGCACATTTTCGTGTACGCTTCATAATTTGAGCCGTGTAGTACAAAAAATTGTCATTTTCTTTACTGTTACTTTCTATATATTAGATAGACACGTAAACATATTTAATTACAACTGCCACGCGATGCAATAGATTTAATTGTTTATACGTTTAAATTGAATTGCGAAATTGTTTTAATTTTTTTCTGTTCCATAACTCGGCATTTAATAAAAACCTATTTATGTAATAATTGTGTCAGTATTTTTTTCAAACTATTTAAATTTAGGCTACCGGACCTATTAACATAAGTAGATTAAACTAAATAAAGTGATTCTGAAAACGTTTAATTATTTATTTTTTTTTGCGAATTTAATATGTTATGTTCATTCCTTTGATGATGGATAAAGATAGGTCATTTTTAAAATCAATTATTGTCATGGTTTCACATCCGTTTTTAACATAAAATTGATTTGTTTTGTTTGTTTTTTTAAATTAGGAATATAGCCTAATTTCTTTATTTATCTTTATTATCTTTATCTCATAGACGCTGTTGCAAATATTGTATTAATTACAATTGTGTTACGATGCAGTGTCGTAAATACATAAGAGCTTTTTTAGAGACGACAGTGGCAGAGATCATTTGGAAAAATGTCAAAAAAGCATTGGCCTTTTTTTAATGGATACAAACAAACAAACATAAAATTATCAACTGAGCTTTATATATTACATATGCGTTTAAATTATTTTATTTCAATTATTTTCACGATGCATTGTATGAATATTTTACATGCAATGAATAAATTTGGGATTTAAAAAAATGTAATTCATAACTCGACATTTAATTAAAAACCATAGATGTAGCGAGTTTATTTTATGTTGAAAGTGATGGCCTATGTCAAATAAACTTACACTTTAAAACAGTTTACTTAACCTTTATATACACTATACCTTATAAACTTTCGATAACAAATTTATTAATAAAACTTGACTAAATTTAATGAAGTGATCCTGAAAACGCTTAATTAATATGAATTGCAAATTGAATATGTTTTTATGTTCATTCCTTTGTATTCAGAATAGCATAGGCCATTTCTAAAATTGCCTTTTAAATATTTTTAAGATGCACTTATGAACAGACGGTTGAATCTTTTTTTTTAATTTTTATTTTATTGTACAGATATAAAATCTGGTGTGTGTGTTTGTGTGCATTGAATATAATTTACAAAATACTATGCCTTATCCGAAATAGGGAACAAAAAATGATTCCTTTTTGAAATTATACACATTGCTTATAAACCGTAAATATAAATAGTAAAATTTAGAGACATAAAAAATGTTAAATATTATTTCCATGTGAAAACAATAATGAATACGTCAAAAGGAGGAGTTATTTTCGTCCAGTACATTTACTTTTTAACAAGACTTTATTTTATGCGGCCAGCTTTCTATATGTCTAAATATGGTGTGCACATTTTTTAATATCATTTTAATACGACCGTTTTTTTAAAAATTATTTTAGAAAGTACATTTAAAATTTTGTTTATTTGCGCTATGAGTCACTTAGCTTTTGCCTTTTAAAGGGATAGTGCCACATGTTCTTTATCTCATAGACGTGGTTACAAATATTATATAACTTACAATTGTGATACGATGCAGTTTCGTAATTATATATTAAATTTTTGAGTGACGAGGGTGGTAGAGCTCTTTCGGAAAACCTTTAAGTTATGTTAATATTGTACAAGTGGGAATAAAATTGTAAATTTAGTTATTATGGTCGGCAAGAATCATTATTTAATAAATCATATCTTTTAAATAGTAAGGTTATGATTAAAGGCACTGCATTAAGTGAAAACAACTCACGCGGTAAAATGGCATATCTCTGTTTCTCATAACATTTTAACTAAATAGATGAATCTGAAATTTAACTTGGCAAAAAAAAATTTGTAATAACCAGCAACTAATACTTGGATAAAGGGTCAGCACACTCCCGCTACAGAGTGCGGGTATTTTTCTAGTATATATATATACTATAGATAGATGGATTGATTGATGTTTGGTTAATGGATGGATGGATGGATGGATGGATTGATAGATAATTTCTCTTTTTACAAAGTTAATGACATATTTCAATTCTACAGTTTCACGAGTATGACCTTAAGGGATGAATCTCCAATCAAGATTGGTGACGTTCTTGAGGTCATTAGACTTGTAGCGGCCAACCCTTTGGGACGATCGATTGCCTGGGAGTTCTTTACAAGCAATTACGATGAGATTAAAAGAAAGTAAGTCACTGGAAATGGGTTCAGTGATTTATAATTCAGAATATTCTTCGCTACGTTATAATTTAGAGCATTTTTCTCTAAGTTATCCTCATAAATATTATTGTATTCAATCAATCGCCTTGAAACTTAATGAAATTGTTCAGTGAGTTCCCACAATAGTTTCTTGCATAAACTTTTTTTTAAAGTACCACTTATCAAGGGCTGGGAGCCCAAAATCTCATTTTCGTTACAGTTACGTAACAGGTATTTTAAACAATGGCTACTGGGTAAATGGATGGATCTTGACCAAGATTGATACATAAAAATGTGATGGCCTAAATTAAAATTATATAGGGCGGTAAACTTCTAATGACACCTATTTTGGGGCCGGGGGGGGGCCCATAATCTTTTTTTCCCTAAACTTTTAAATCTTTATTCCCCATTAATTTTGTTTTAAATCGTGACAAATATTGCCACATATCTCCATCATGACCCAGAATGAAATTTCCAGTCCTTTGAATTTTACATCTTGCACCGTTTGGGCACGGGGGCACTTAATCGTCATTTTAATATAAACTTTATTTTACACGACCTAGAAACATTTTTACAAACAAGAATATCTATCACGATCCAGATTGAAATTGACAGGTGTTTTTAATGTTAAATATTGCACTGATTGGACCCATTAATATCGTTTTTATATAAGCTGTATAAATGTTATTTATTCATTGATTAATATAAAAAAAACGTTAGAAAGTTCTTGAATACACTCCCCCAAAGGATTCTGTTTGTAATGGGTGTTTCTTAATCAAACTTGGTACATAACATTTTGATGACACCTATTGAGAAACTATAGTGCAAAATATGTCCAAATGTTAATTAAATGTCATTTCAAAATTCTACGCGTAACGTACTTTACAGCCAACAACGTTCGTCATTTTAACATTTTCTTTTTGGGCCCCATCTTAACAAAATTTATTAAGCGGCTTCCCTGCTCTAACCTTCACTTTCAGACGCCCGAGTGAGGTTAATGTAAGCAAGGACTGGACCTTATATTTTATACTAGCAAAATACCCGCACTTTGAAGTGGAAAATTAGGATTTCAGTTGGTATTGGTTATCCGTGTACCGAATTTTTGGAAGAATAATTAAGTATAAAGACCGTTGGAACAGTTCAGTATGGCGAATGACATTGACGTCATACCAACGAAATAAGTACGTTCGTCGGGGTCGGCCAGAGCAAGGAAGCCGCTTAATAAATTTCGTTCAGATGCAGATTTTATACAAAAAGAAATTTTTCAAACTGATGTGGGTTTACTTAAGTAATTTTTTGTAACGCCTAATATTATAATTTATCACAGAAAAGGGTTATCGAAATTATTACTATTTAAAGGTTTTCAACATGTATCATTTTTTTTTATAATTCCTTCTCACTTCATCTATTTCTTAGGCAGGAAACTAATATATTTGCCTGGCTGAAATTCATGGAAGAAATCACAATCTTATTTAAGACACCAAGTGACCTGCAACAGGTTAGTGAAGTTAACATGTTTATGGTTAGTGAAGTTAACATCTTTATGGTTAGTGAAGTTAACATCTTTATGGTTAGTGAAGTTAACATCTTTATGGTTAGTGAAGTTAACATCTTTATGGTTAGTGAAGTTAACATCTTTATGAGCTCAAATTTGACATATTTGTTCATTACAGGAAATTTAATGATTGCCAAACTGGCTTTAAAGATTTTAAACAGCTTCATTCAAGTCATTCATAGCTGACAGACGAAAAAGAAAGATTTCTCAGAGATAAAATAAATTAATTACTAGTTTCGCAACTGTAAAGCAGTGACACTTTCACTTTGAGCTTCCTTGGTTTTATTTGAGAAATCCCTTGACCAATACTGAAACTTACTTGATGATTAAACTTAATTTTACAGGTCAACGATTTCTACGCAACGCATAAGGATAACTTAGGATCTGGTGAGAGGGCCTTCAAGAAGTCCGTAGGACGTGTCACTAATAAAGTCAAGTGGCTGATCAGAAATGAACCTGTCATTGAAAGGTGGTTAGAAGAGGTTGGAGGCAACTAGTCTGGATAAAAATTAAAATCATGAAATTTTTTCTTAAATATTATTTCCAAAATGATAAAACATGTGCTATGTTATCTTATTTCAAAATTGATATATTTTTTTTTAATATCTTATCTATACAAAGACTATTAAGGTTATATTTGTTTCTCTTAATTTTTTAAAATTATATTATGAAAAAATATGTAGCCCATTGTGCTCCAATGCCAACAGTTTAGTTTTTAGGTCTTTAAAAGTTGACAAAGAATTATAACATCACCATTGGAAGATGATCGAACAAAATTAATTTTAACGTGCGATTCATTCTTAATATGTTTTTTACCAGATTTCAAAAGTTTAACCTTTAAAACTTATGTATTAATAGATTTAGATCACAAATCAAATCATTTTAAAAAAGTAATTGCTACATTAAATTTATAAGCATTAATGCAGTTGACTTGTAATAAGGAAAGTAGCAATGTTAGTATATTTGGGCTTTTCTGTTTTTGTTTTTAAATGTTTTTTTCCCCTCTTTCAATGTTACTATTTCAAGTCTTGAAATAAATTTATTGTGAAAAATAGTAATTTGAATTATTTTGAATTATTTATTTATTTATTTATTTTTTTTGAGTGAACTCACGGTCTGAGACTCTCTTACATGTTATAGAATAATCAATAAATGAGATCTAAAATGCAACAAAGAAATGTTGGGGGTGGGGGGGGTTAAGATTTAATTTTTACCCAAAAAATCAATATGAAATTATCGGCTTTTAGAATAATGAGAGACAAAGTAAAAGTGTATTTATATTTATTTAATACATTTAAATCTTAGCATTTGTCATTAACACATTGGAAGAAAGTAAAAGTAGAATTAAGAATAGAACATTTAAAAAAACTAAGATCAGAATAATGGTATCGAAAAAGGTAAAAAGTTGTTTTTTTTAAGTCTTTTTTTAAAAAGACAGATAACATTCATTTTGAATTTATCCAGAACATTTTATTAGGTATACTATTTATAATAACATTTTATTAGGTATACTATTTATACATAACATTTTATTAGGTATACTATTTATAATAACATTTTATTAGGTATACTATTTATAATAACATTTTATTAGGTATACTATTTATAATAACATTTTATTACGTATACTATTTATACATAACATTTTATTAGGTATACTATTTATAATAACATTTTATTAGGTATACTATTTATAATAACATTTTATTAGGTATACTATTTATACATAACATTTTACTAGGTATACTATTTATAATAACATTTTATTAGGTATACTATTAATAATAACATTTTATTAGGTATACTATTTATACATAACATTTTACTAGGTATACTATTTATAATAACATTTTATTAGGTATACTATTTATAATAACATTTTATTAGGTATACTATTTATACATAACATTTTACTAGGTATACTATTTATAATAACATTTTACTAGGTATACTATTTATAATAACATTTTATTAGGTATACTATTTATACATAACATTTTACTAGGTATACTATTTATACATAACATTTTATTAGGTATACTACTTGCAAGCCACTCAACCAGATACTGCAGTTTTTAAAATTGAAATTGTAACCTTGGTCGAGTGGCATGCGCGCTTGAGTGGCGTACCAGTAGTGGTCACGCGTTTAAATCCCCGCGGTTTCCACCTGAGTCCATCCAGCGCCGAATGGGTACCTAACGCTAGTTAGGGAAACAAAGCCACTGGGTAATGCGTGGGATCCTCGTAGTCGCGGCTTGTGAACGCTGCGTAACTTGCCAACAGACCGGCAGGGTCTGTCGACGCAATAAGATTCTGTATAGAAGGAGCAGCGTCTGTATATACAAGACAAGACCAATACTCTCAATCAAATATGTTTTAATTGAATGATTTTAATATACGTACACCATCTAAGCCAGGTTCTTAAATTAGTCTCAATAACCTTTCAGTTCATTGTTTCCTTTTTGACATATCGTTGTTGAATACAGATTGTAGGTAAAGTCCTTTTTTCAGACCAGGATGGTCTATGGGGGCCAGTGAAGAACCGTTCACTCGTTGGTTTTTTTAGCCACGGCGTACCGATGAATTGTGTGGCTAACACAACGCCCAGCCGCTTTTTCTTTCCCCAACCGATGTCAGGTGCCCATTCGAAGCTGGGTGAACTCGGAGACACTGCCAGCACCGAGACTCGAACCGGGACTGTGGTTATGATAATAATAATAACAAAATGTTAAACTGAAATAATTAACTTTTTTAGCATTGAATATTTCCATGTGACAAGTGAGATTTAACTTAGTCAATAATATATAACAATAAATCTATACTTTTGGTCAGCGACTTCATAGATCAGGGGGATCTCAAACAGAAGTTATAAGGGAGGCCGCATGAGTCTGGATTAGGGAAGCTGAATAACTTCGTTCACGCAAAAAAAAAGGTTTTGAAATGTTATGTGAGCCTAAAATGTATAAATACAAATAAAGTTCATAAACGGTACTCAAGTTAGTTTCTTCAACACACTTTTCGTTATAAAGAACCTGGCGCAAAAATGGGCTGTGCAAAATTGGGCTGAAGCTTTGTCGGCATCCTTCCGTCTCGCAAGACAATGGTGCATCACCGTTGAGTTGGGTTGCATTTCCTCGAGTGACTGTGCAGTCCTATCCTTGAGTGACAGTCTTTACCACAGCTTTTACACACGAGCTCTGTGCTTCCAAATGTTTTGGCCTTTCTCCTAGCTCTTCTGTATGTAGGCTCCTCCATCCTTCGCTCCTCGACTACTATGACGAAGCTGGTGCTAGGGGGTGAGTTGACACTTCGATCAGCTTCAACTGCCTGTGTTAAACGATTTATGATAGCGTATTTTATTCCTGTAAAGCTGGTCCACCGTGAAGAGGCGTCGCCGGGGGGATGCTGGTGGTGCTGACCGCAGCGGGTGACACCATCACAAGGGGCGACACCAAAATATAAAATCCTGTATGTTCCCCTATTTGGCACGGTCAGACTCGGAAGAGGTCTATGGGGTAAGTCGTTAGGGGGTGACATTATAAGCTAGCGCACTGGGTGACGCCACTGCCACAGTTAACAGGCGCCAACAAGGAGATAACACTGTCACTCTTCCATCTCTTTAAAAACTGCCTTCAACATCGCGGTTTCATGATGTCAGCAACGTCAGTAACTGAAATGCATTGTGTTGGCTGAAAGGCCTATGTTGGTAAACTGATAACATTTTTCCAGACCGACTAAACTCGGTCAGTTACCTCACTATCTATGACACATTGCGTAGCAAGGTCACCGCATATGTTTTGCCCAGGGCTCGACACTGCAATAACGTTGCACAGAAGAGGATTCCCAAATCATGACGTCATTTTAAGGGTAATGAAATATATTTGATTCATAATTTAAATTAACAAATAAATGATGTGCACATATTAAATGAACGAGATGAATGCGTGGCTTCACATTAATACTATGAGAGTAAATCATTAAAACTAAATTTTCCTGTCAAGAATACGAAATTAGATTCTATCGAATGTCTATAGAAAATACAATTTAAAGAGATTTTTTTTTAAAAAATTTTTTAACAGTAATACAATTTATAAGATGACCAAATTACTTTCCAACATTAAACAAAGTATATATCTTTCAACGAGTTTGATTTTGTAGCGGTTAAAAACAGTCGCCTTAAAATGCATCTATTGAGCAATTTAAATGAAAATGTCATTTGATTTACCTGCACGTTCGGTTTTCTACATCAGAAAATTGATTACAAAAACTAATTATCGTAAAACTACAAAGCTTGAATCATGGAAACTCAAAATATTTTTCTAAGGAACCATCAGAACTAAAACCTGTAAGAGGCCGTGGAACCTGTGACACTTTGTGGCGAGTGTTGACCAACGATGGATTGTTTATATATCTGCAACAGGTCAGAGAGTACGTTTTGTTTGAAATACTTCGTTAACTTGCCGTGGTTTAGTTAGAGCAATATTAAAGGACTTAGTTATTTAATCATTCGAGGCTGTCTGTGGTGTTAGGCAGTTCAGTCTGATACGCAAGTTGGCAGACTTCTAGCAATAGTGTGCTTTGGAAATGTGAGAATCAATTTATTTAAACGTCGAAATTGTCAGTGTAGCTGTGTGCATGCGTGCATATTTTAGTCTGTGTGTGCGTAGGAGTGTGAGCGTGTGAGTGCGTCTGTGTGTATGCGCGTGTGTGTGCGTGCGCGTTTGTGTATAAATAATTGCTCGCGCCAGAAAATATTTTATGTCATAGCATTTTATTATTAGCATATTTTAAATGTTAATATAATGTCTAGATAGTAAAAAAACCCACTTTTTTTTAGATTGTGTGACTTCCTTGAATTCTAGTGTCTAAGTCTAGAAGGTTCTAATTGAAACACGATTCGTTTAAGTAACACGCACTGCAACCTGAGATCTATAAAAGTCGTCTGCGTCTGTCGAAAGCAGGCGTTAAAATATCTATAAAATATTTTATTATCGGTTAATTTGATGTCATGGTATATAGCCAACAGCGAATAACAATACCCGTGGGCTGCTGTCAACACAACGCAATACCCGTGGGCTGCTGTCAACACAACACAATACCCGTGGGCTGCTGTCAACACAACACAATACCCGTGGGCTGCTGTCAACACAACACAATACCCGTGGGCTGCTGTCAACACAACACAATACCCGTGGGCTGCTGTCAACACAACACAATACCCGTGGGCTGCTGTCAACACAACACAATACCCGTGGGCTGCTGTCAACACAACACAATACCCGTGGGCTGCTGTCAACACAACACAATACCCGTGGGCTGCTGTCAACACAACACAATACCCGTGGGCTGCTGTCAACACAACACAATACCCGTGGGCTGCTGTCAACACAACACAATACCCGTGGGCTGCTGTCAACACAACACAATACCCGTGGGCTGCTGTCAACACAACACAATACCCGTGGGCTGCTGTCAACACAACACAATACCCGTGGGCTGCTGTCAACACAACACAATACCCGTGGGCTGCTGTCAACACAACACAATACCCGTGGGCTGCTGTCAACACAACACAATACCCGTGGGCTGCTGTCAACACAACACAATACCCGTGGGCTGCTGTCAACACAACACAACACCCGTGGGCTGCTGTCAACACAACACAATACCCGTGGGCTGCTGTCAACACAACACAACACCCGTGGGCTGCTGTCAACACAACACAATACCCGTGGGCTGCTGTCAACACAACACAATGAGTTCAGCTGTTCTCCACCGAGTTCTAAACATCTCACAGCGCTTGTATCAACTTGACCTGAAACCTTTACGCCGTAATCATTCGGCCACAACATCTCGGCTCTTGCGATTTCGGCCCGTCAAATAAACTTGCGTCTACAGGGCCCACGTGAATATTGCCCTTGACAACGACCCTAGTTAATATGTACCTTGACTGCACGGCCCCCGTCAATTCGGCTCTCGAGCAATGGGCCCTCGTAGATAGATCCTCGGCCCTAAGATAGAAGTTTCATTTCGTAGAGTACCGCAGGGAAAATGAACAGTATAAATATCTCCTAAAAAAAGGGCTTCAGACTTTCGGGCCCAGAAAGCAGCTCAATCTTCCCTATGAAAGTACGTAGTTTCGTTAGCGTTGACTTTTGTATTTAAAGCTGTTTACAGGATGTTACGATTTGTGGTGCATGGATTAGGTTTGTTTGCTTTTGAGGTGTGTTTTGATGATGTCTGTAAAGTTCTTACTTAAAATAAAATGAAGAAATGATTGGAAATATAACTAAAAATAAACTCTGATTTTACAGGTATATACGTCGTACGCTTAAATAAATGATTTATAGATAGTATAATATCGTTGCAAAAATCCAGCTGTTTATTATTGTTTGTCAAATGAATGGAGAATTTATCTACTATAATATAAAGTAAATGCATAAATTTTAGCGAAAAGCTATAAAATTGTGAACAGACACTCCGAGCCTTTCTTATATATATATATATTAAGATTAAACTTTAACAAAGCAAGGAAAGGCCATAAAATGACTTAACCCTTAGACAAGTGAACTTAGGCGATTGCTTCCCTTTTGTTTAAGGTCACTGTGTACGCCAGCCTCTTGTGTCATCATCGCTTAAGACTTGGGACGTGTCTATCTCTGGTGACAATCTGCGTGGGCTTGAAAATCGTGGCCGTTAGTTAACAACATGTTCATTATCGAGTTTTGTTTTTGAGTGGCCCTGTCCTTGTAATGAACTGTGATCGCCTGTGAAATCGTCTTGACGTGTTACAGTAAAGAACGTGTCTTTCATGCCCGCACACAAATAATACCAAAATTGATGTTGTCAATCTTCTCATTACTCACTGAACAAGCTCTGAAATGACGTAAATATAAATAATTCTCGTATTATCATTTTTACTTTTCTTTAGTTGCTTTTGGGATTACCAAAAAATCTTTAAAAAGGAGCGAGTCTTTAGAATAATACACCAAAGTCCCATGTAATGTAACACTCATTGGTCGTTTTTGCGTTGACCAGTTTTAAAGGTTTCAAAGGTTCTACTGTTGTTTGCAATATTCCCTGTTAATGATTTTTTTAAAGTGCCCCCCCCCACCCGACCAAATTTTTTTAAGCTCTCCTTAAAATAATCTACTTATCTGATGGCGCTTGGCTCTTGTTTGGTTTTTTGTTTTGTTTTATGAAGTAGATGTTAGATGTTAATTGTTAGATGTTAGATGTTAGATGTTAGATGTTAGATGTTCAATATTTTAGGTTAATTTGTGGTTGTGTTATTGGTGTTATTTAGAACAATTAAATAATTGACAGCACGAAGCATTATATACATACACACACATACACACATACACACACATACACACACATACACACACATACACACATACACACACATACACACACATACACACACATACACACACATACACACACATACACACATACACACACATACACACACATACACACATACACACACATACACACACATACCCACACATACACACACATACACACACATACACACATACACACACATACACACACATACACACACACACACATACACATACATACACACACATACACACACACACACATACACACACATACACACACATACACACACATACACACACACACACACATACACACACATACACACACATACACACACATACACACACACACACAGACACACACAGATATATATATATATATATATATATATATATATGTCTGTGTGTGTGTGTTTCTCTCCGAGTGTGTGTGTGTTTCTGTGTGTGGGTGAGTCTGATCCTTGTAAGTCAAAGAACACAAACCACCATAAGGAATGGGAGGGGGGGGGTAACAATGTAATTGTTTAACACCAACATTTTATTTGTGTTTGTTTCCTAAAGATAAACTGCAGTTAAGTTAAACTTTAAAATTGTAAGAAACAAATGAAAGAAAAAAATAATAAAATCATACATTTAATATGACAATAATATATCGACTTACTTTGAAATTATTATTTGCTTAATTCATCCAATTAAGAGAAACAGTAATTAAATATTAGTTGGGGGCACTAACACACAAACAAAAGATCCTGCTTTGGAGTTGCAGTACCCTCTACCCCCAACCACCACTCACCACTGTGCAGGCCTCTACAGTCATTACGATAAGCAATTTTGCCTGCATGACGACACTTCTTGTCAGTCTTCACATTTTTTTTCTTCTGTAACACAAGCTTCTAAGTCTCAGGTCAGTTCGACATTTTCGGTGACGCCCACATTTACTTGCGACACAATGACAGAATCCATCCATCGGAAATGTATGTGTTTATAAAACTCGACTTGATTTATTACTCTTAGTCTGTTGGATTCCACTATTAGGTATTGAATGTTTAACTTTGTTACGGTAATTAAATTTATTTGTGAACTTCGATTTCTGAGTTGCCATTTCTAGCTTGTCTTTATGAAACCCACGCTGATGTACGTTTTGCTTCTGAAAGTTAACTCGTTGAAAAAAGTTCATGATTGCTAACATATCGCGAACGTGAATTACGATAGTTAATTTCTGTTAAGATATAAATACATGATTCTTTGATTTTTTTAAAGATGGTGATTTAAAAACAAAATATTGTAGTATGAAATCTCAAATATATATATATAGATTTACTGTAATTAGTGAACAACCATTGTATCAAAATTTCAGATCGATCGAATGAACCGTTATTAAATTATTGAACTTTTTAGTTTATCTAATTATAAGCATATGTATTATCCGTCTGCTCTTCTTTACATTACATTCACGTGCCGAGTTCACACCAACCCAGACCACATCAACCATGTTTAACATCAAGGGGAGATCAGTCATTTCAAGTCTGTAAATGTTTGTCGGGCAATGCGTATTATATTTGAACATAATCAATACTTCAAAACTCACCATAGTATAACACTTAGACTAAAAAGAATAAAATAAATAGATTTTTTTTTAATATTTTTAAAAACCACGTTTTTATAAGCGTAATAAAAAGAAGAAAATAATTTAAAAACTTATAAGTTCAAGTAATATAATGTAATATGAATAAAACGTGGGGCGGGTGTTTGGTACAAAAATTATAGATTTATAATTTATAAGGCAAAAGAGAGATCTATATAAATAAGTGAGAGAATGAATGAACTGCATATATTAAACCTCATAAGCGCCCGCCCCAAGTTTTTAGTCATATTAAATTTAATTAATTGAACTTATAAGTTTTAAATTATTTTCTTCTTTTTAGTCCGCTTATAAAAACGTGGTTTTTGAAAATCTTTTTTTTTACTTCTATTTATATTGTCATCTTTTCACTTAAGCGAGCCGAGATTTGAGCTGTTGGTTTTAGGAAGTATAAATAAGTTCACTAGCCATTTCAGAATTGACAAAAATGCATAACTTATTTATTGAAAAGTCTTCATAAATTAATTAATTTTGTAAGTTATTTTATAGCTTGACAAAAAATTTGAATCATTACTAACTTTTTTTTTAAATTTCTTTTTAAAAAATTGATGCTTTTTTTTACTTGTTAGTTAAACTTTTTAATAGTCTCACCCGACTAAAAGTGTGGCTCATTCGCCTTGTTATCCCAATGGCAGTGTCGTATCTTCTATTCAAATCGATTTTAATATCACAAAATTGAGTCGAGGATTCATTAATTTGCTTCGCGTGCTCACGAATGATGTGTTTCAACTGATTAGATCCAGTAAATTAATAAGTTTTCACTAATTGCAATGAAGGAAATCATAACTCATGTTTACTCCAGGAATACTGTTATACTTTTATTTGAATATACACTAAACAATGTTAGAACATTTCATATTAAGTCAGCTATTTATCACATTAGGGCCAGTGCTCATACTAAGGCAAGTTTTCACAGCAGGGGAAGTTTTCAGATTGAAATATATGTTCACAACATGTCAAGACGCGGTGGTCGAGTGGCAGCGCACTGGACTGTCGTACCGATGGTCACGGGTTCGAATCCGTGTGAAGGCAAGGGTTTGTTCCCGGGGCCTAGGGCGTCCCTGAGTCACCCCGCTCCGAATGGGTACCTAACACTAACATGTAGTTAGGCGGCTGGGTAATGCGTGGAACCCACAAAGCCGTGGCCTGTGAATGCTGCATCACTTGCCAACAGATCATCTGTCATGGTCTGTGGACGCAACTATCTTCTGCATAGAAGGAGCGTCTGTATCGATAAGATAAGATAAGAAGAATTCAGATTAGTGCAAGTTTCCAATTTAGGAGACGTTTTCATTTTAAACACTCTTTACTTTAAAGTAAATACTTACATTCGGGCAAGTGTTCATGTTATATCAATCGTTCAAATTAGGTAATTTTTCACCAAAGGGCCTGTGTGCAGAGTGCATAAATAGGACGCACGCTTTGGACCGGAAATGCCGCCAATAACAGTTGAAAGCCATGACGCATACACCCACGTGAAGACGTCATCAGGGTGCTACGTCAGTACACTTGTCGGATTCGTCCTTGTCCTCTTGGCCGCCGCCATTGCTGTCGGAGTTGGCGTCATAGTGCACTTTGCCGGCGGTAACAGGGAGGTCATCTGTAGATGTGAGCCGATCTCAACAGGTGGCGCCACGGCCGAGGCTGTCATCCAAAAGTGCGTGGAAATGGCAAAGTCTGGAAAGGAAGAGATCTGTTAGTAACTGTCTATAAATTATTGTCTTTAAAAAATAATCAAAATAAAATCTGAACAAAAAAATTAAGCCAAAATCTTTTTTCACTAAGTTTCAAATTCAATTTTAAAATTAAAAATACTTTCGGACTTTTGAAATTGGAAATAAAAAATATTTAAAATAAATTTTTAAAAGTGTTTGATTATTTAATCAGCTGAGTTTGTCCTCTAATGTTCCCAGGTCTCAAATGTCCAGCTACAAAAACAACCTCGCCAACTTCTGTGATCATCTCAGGAACTTCTCGGCCTAGTGAATCTATTCGACTACCGACCTCAGTCAAGCCAATTCACTACGACGTAGAACTGCAACTGTATTTGATTGGCTCCGATCCTAAAACTTTCAAGTTCAAGGTCATTTATGACGATCAACTTAGTCCAAAATTTGAATCATTTTTATTTAAAAATTAATACAAATAAAACCTAAAGTAAAGAGAAACCAAATAGCTTAAAAATATATTTCATTAAAATTTGGGGGGAAAATGGGGTTGGCGATATTATAAAAAAGCATGCATTATATACTAGAAAAAACTAGTTCGATTGTAAGACATTTATAAGTTTGATTTAACATTGTTTAAAAATAATCTCCCCTGTATTCTTCTCCAAAACTTAGGGTCACGTCAAAATTCAAATCCTGTGTGTCAAGGCCATAGATAAGGTCATTCTCCATGCGCACATTTTGACTGTGATCCAAGAATCGATTCGTTTCCGAGGAGCCGAGAGTTCTGGATCTAATCCTGTCTTCACAAAGTCTTCTGATGACGCAAATGCCCAATTTTTCACAGTTCATCTTAGTAAGAATATGGAGGTTAGGCTACTTTGAGTTGTTTTTTTATTAAAGAAAAGTACACTAAGGGGGAAAGGGTATTAGTAAGAAATGTTTCAGCTAAATGCAAGGAAGTTAACAGGAGTGTAGAGGCTAGGGACGTAGTCAGTGGCATAGTCAAAGCGTGGTGAAGGCGGGACATGTCTTTCGTCATAAATATATTTAAAATAATAGTGACCGAGATGTCGCATACTAAATATGTTTAACACCCTCCCCCTTCTCTTTGTGGTGAATCGCCAAGTGTGAACGCTTTTCTTGCTGAAATCGGTTAGGTCGCAAAGTAAAATTTCCGAGGTATGTAAGTGTAACAGTAACTGATTATGGCCCAAATTTGTCGTATGATTGCAGTAGATATTTATTCTTTTCTTTAAAAAAAACGATTTTCAGATAAATTAATTATAAGCAAAATTTGCAATATTATTTTTCTTTCAACGTATGTTTATTTACACAAAGGCCGGGAAGACATACATCCCTAGAGATGAGCTTCACGTCTCCTATGAGCAGGGATCTGAAAGGGACTATACTATACATGGGATGTGATTGACGGCCGACCGGTGTAAGTATAAATTAAATAGGCAGTTTATTTTATAAACAATTTTTTTCAGAGATTCAAATTTTTGGATTTAAGTCATTAAAGAAACGCGGCGTTAAGGAGTCAAACACAGAGATTATGATTATTTTAACATCACTCTAACACATTCAATCGAGTACTTGCAGCGGAGGTGAAAGATAGTCCGAGCGAACGGGCGAAAGCTAGAATGTCGGCCTGACGGGAAGATTTGGTTGAGCAGATCAGCGCCCTGCCATCTGGCCGTAGGGCAAATGATGATAGTTACATCAAGAAACTTGGGGAAGGGTTCTTTTGGGCTAAGTGCCCGTAAACGTTATACTTCACGAGGGGAAAAAAAACTATCTTTAAACACTTAGCATCGTAGAGTGGTGTGCTTAACAGGAGTGAAATGCAAATTTTAAGGACTTCAATATCATAGATAGTAACAGATCTTAGCACCAACCCTTAAGGACTTTTTATGTTTATGACTGTTGGTCCTGTAATGCCTTACCACACCATTAATGCGATCGTCATGAAAATCTGGGAAGTTTTTCAGTAGTCTCCCACGATGGTAATTGGCTTAAACAAACACAAATTACCGCTCGTTGGTCAAAAGGTCATTTTTTTTCCTTATATGAGCTATATGAAAAGAATTTAAACATAGACTACTGGGTAAATGGATATATCAAACTCGCTATATAATAATTGATGGACCATATTAAAATATTATGCAACATATAATTCTTTCTGTCCATATTTCTCGGCCCAGGGCCCTCCCTGCATATTGTTTTCATAAAATTTAATTAAGAGTAAACACATTTAATGTTACATGATCCTGACAAATAATGACACATATCTCCATCATATCTAGATTTGAAATATTTAGGGCTGGAATTTTACATATTGCACCGTTTTTTTCCCGGGGCTCCTCATGTAATTGTTTTTCTTATGTAAGCTTTTAGAATACTATTCTAATCATTAGCTACCGGCATCATTCATACGAGCGCCATGACTCTTTGAGGAGTTGCTGAGTATCCCCAAGCGAATATTTTTTTAAAAAATTATCACTCATTGGGGGCCGGGGGACCAAAATATCATTTGTTAATTATATGAGTTTTATAAAAATGATTTTAAGTGTTATCTACTCGCTAAATGAGTGTTTCTGGACCAAATTAGGTAAATTTATTCATTTATTAACCCTGATGACACACAGTAAAAACTTTAGGGCATTTAAACTCACAATGTCCATTCTTTCGGAGTTAAGGGTCCCAAAATAATTTGTCGCAAACTTTTGAAATGAAATCTGCAAAAATTTTGAATATCACATCTTCAATGTTTGGGCCCAGTGCCCATAATGTCACTTTAATCGTATAAAGGCTATGTAAGTAGTATTTTAATAATCAAATTGACTTGAAAATTGGGAAGTTTTTGACTACACTACCACTCATTGATTTCTTTTAATTTCCTTTCTTCTGAGATCAGTTTTAACGCGTGTCGGGTCAGCTAGTTATATATTACATAAATATTTCCTAAATTATCATTATCATTATAGCTTTTTATTTTGTGATTGCTCTTTTTAAAAATAACGAAATTTTATACTAGTTATAACAGAACTAACGATAACATTCAATTAAAAAGTATTTTACCATGTTGGTTATATATTTTAACTATTTTATGAACAAGTATACAATTGTGTTTATGAACTTTTATTGTCGGAAAAAGTTCGATACTTCTCTCTCTCTCTCTCTCTCTCTCTCTCTCTCTCTCTCTCTCTCTCTCTCTCTCTCTCTCTCTCTCTCTCTCTCTCTCTCTCTCTCTCTCTCTCTCTCTCTCACTCTCTCTCTCTCTCTCTCTCTCATCTATCTATCTATCTATATACTATATATATATATATATATATATATATCTGTCTCTCTGTCTCTCTCTCTCTTTTTTAAACAAAAGTTCATTGCTTTTTCAGATATCTGATTTACTTATCTCGCTATCTCTCTCTTTAAACAAAACTTTCATGACTTTGCTCAGGATCTGGACACTTCTCTCTCTCTCCTTTTAACAAAACATCCATGGCCTTGCTCAGATATCTAGCCACGACACAGTTCGAGGCCACACATGCCAGGAGGGCCTTCCCTTGTTTCGACGAGCCCGCCATGAAGGCCACGTTCAACCTGAGTCTCATCCGACCACAGCACCTGATTTCAATCGCCAACACGCCGCTACGGAACAGCACACAAGAGATGTAAGGAAAAACTTCAAATAAGGCAATTATCGTATAAAAATGCCGGGTTACCCATTTTGATTAGCACTTACGGAGGAGTTCAACATGTATCGTGACACTAATTAAATGTGTGATTTATTTATTTTTAAATTAATTCATTCGGGACAATCATTTGGAACAATCATTTGGGACAATCGTTTTGGACAATCATTTGGTACAATCATTTGGACAATCATTTTGGACAATCATTTTGGACAATCATTTGGGACAATCATTCGGGACAATCATTTGGGACAATCATTTTGGACAATCATTTGGTACAATCATTTGGACAATCATTTTGGACAATCATTTGGGACAATCATTCGGGACAATCATTTGGGACAATCATTCGGGACAATCATTCGGGACAATCATTTGGGACAATCATTTTGGACAATCATTTTGGACAATCATTTGGGACAATCATTTGGGACAATCATTCGGGACAATCATTCGGGACAATCATTCGGGACAATCATTCGGGACAATCATTTGGGACAATCATTCGGGACAATCATTTGGGACAATCATTTGGGACAATCATTCGGGACAATCATTTGGGACAATCATTCGGGACAATCATTTGGGACAATCATTTGGGACAATCATTTTGGACAATCATTTTGGACAATCATTTTGGACAATCATTTTGGACAATCATTTTGGACAATCATTTGGGACAATTATCTGGGACAATCATTTCTCAGACCGGAAAACTTAATTTCTAATTACGTAATGAAACTATTTTTAGATACGATTAATTTCTCATTACGTAATTAAACTATTTTTAGATACGATTTTTTAAAACAATATTTTTACATAAACTTAAAGTAACAAAACTTTTGAAAACATGTTTGTAAACACGTTTCTGTTTTTGTAAAATCCAAAAAAAATATTATTCAAATTTAAATACAAATATCTGTTAAGGCGCCTAAGCGGAATACTCAAGTATTTTTATTAATATCGTAATGATATTTTGCAAATGAAACGCACATATATCTATAAATAGATATGTGCAAAGAAATGATCAGCTCCAGTTAAAACTGACTCATTTGAATTCATCGGACACATCCACATCCTCTTTATTACTTGTCTTTAGAGAATCGATATTATACACAAAGATCAGATTTTAAAAAATTAAATAAATAATTTAAAAATATCATAATAAATAGAAGTAAAAAAAAGATTTTTAAAAACCACGTTTTTATTAGCGGACTAAAAAGAAGAAGATAATTTAAAACTTATAAGTTCAAGTATTTTGATATTATATGACTAAAAAGTGGGGCGGGTGTTTGGTATAAAAATTAAAGATTTCTAATTTAGAAGGCAAAAGAGAGATCTATAAGCGTGAGAATGAGTGAACCGCATATGTAAACCTCATAAGCACCCGCCCCACGTTTTTAGTCATATTAAATAAAAGTACTTGAACTTATAAGTTTTAAATTATTTTCTTCTTTTTAGTCCGCTAATAAAAACGTGTTTTTTTAAATTCTTTTTTTTACTTCTATTTATTTATTTTTTTTGTTGCTGATTTTTTTCAACCTGTACCTTGTTATTCCACTGGATTCACTTCAACCAGCTCTAAAATAAATTTTGACCAATTTAATCGAGTTCTCCTTCTATATACTAAACTTTGCTTAACTTAAAAGTATTGAATTTGACATAAAACACAAATTTACAAATAAACAAAGAAACAAATAAAGCCCTGGAGATTTGAGTCTACATTCCCTGATGTAGGCGATGTCCCTCTAATATCTTTCTTCCAAGCCGAGGTCAAGTCAGTTTCTTCTCAGATTCATATCAATTTTGATTATCCTTTTTGACATTGTCTGACCTAATCTTAATTCAAACTATCTACTCACAGCATCACATCTAACACCAGCCATGAACACAGAATTCTTTCCTTTCACAAGTCCTAAATATTCTCTTATTTACCATCCATGTACTATCCACCCATAATTCCTGAACTAACCACGCAAATATCCTCCATTAGCCATTTATCCATCCTCCATTAGCCATTTATCCATCCTCCATTAGCCATTTATCCATCCTCCATTAGCCATTAATCCATTATACATTAGCCAGTTATCCATCCTACATTAGACATTTATCCATCCTCCATTAGCCTTTAATGCATCCTCCAGTAGCCATTTATCCATCCTCCATTAGCCATTTATCCATCCTCCATTAGCCATTTATCCATCCTACATGAGCCATTTATCCATCCTCAATTAGCCATTTATCCATCCTCCATTAGCCATTTATACATCCTCCATTAGCCATTTATCCATCCTTCATTAGCCATTGATCCATCCTCCATTAGCCATTTATCCATCCTACATTAGACATTTATCCATCCTCCATTAGCCTTTAATGCATCCTCCAGTAGCCATTTATCCATCCTCCATTAGCCATTTATCCATCCTCCATTAGCCATTTATCCATCCTACATTAGCCATTTATCCATCCTACATTAGCCATTGATCCATCCTCCATTAGCCATTTATCCATCCTACATTAGCCATTTATCCATCCTACATTAGCCATTGATCCATCCTCCATTATCCATTTATCCATCCTCCATTAGCCATTTATCCATCCTCCATTAGCCATTTATCCATCCTCCATTAGCCATTTATCCATCCTCCATTAGCCATTTATCCATCCTCCATTAGCCATTGATCCATCCTCCATTAGCCATTTATCCATCCTACATTAGCCATTGATCCATCCTCCATTAGCCATTTATCCATCCTACATTAGCCATTGATCCATCCTCCATTAGCCATTTATCCATCCTACATTAGCCATTTATCCATCCTACATTAGCCATTTATCCATCCTACATTAGCCATTGATCCATCCTCCATTAGCCATTTATCCATCCTCCATTAGGCATTTATCCATCCTCCATTAACCATTTATCCATCCTCCATTAGCCATTTATCCATCCTCCATTAGCCATTTATCCATCCTCCATTAGCCATTTATCCATCCTACATTAGCCATTGATCCATCCTCCATTAGCCATTTATCCATCCTACATTAGCCATTTATCCATCCTCCATTAGCCATTTATCCATCCTCCATTATCCATTTATCCATCCTCCACTAGCCATTTATCCATCCTCCATTTGCCATTTATCCATCCTCCATTAGCCATTTATCCATCCTCCATTAGCCATTTATCCATCCTCCATTAGCCATTTATCCATCCTCAATTAGCCATTTATCCATCCTCCATTAGCCATTTATCCATCCTCCATTAGCCATTTATCCATCCTACATTAGCCAATCATTTTTACTGCACTATCCACCAATCTATCTTGTACTACCAACAGCATCCATGAATCATTGCCCGATTCATCACTCCTTCTCACACTTTCCTCGACCCACATTCCAAACTTCCCTTACTCCCTCTCAACACCCATTACTGACCGTTCCCTCCCCCTCACCCACCCCTCACTACCAGGCCACTCTAACAGATGTAACAACATTTCCTTTCAGACAAGATCCTAACTCGACATCCGGGCCCTTTAAGACATTTGATGAGGACAGTTGCATCCCTTTGGTTTCGCTTTTCTTCCATTCAGTCAATATTTATTGACCAGCAAGAATAGAACCTCGGACGTTACTTAGTCTAGGGTAAATTAAGACCACTTTTGGGTCAATCCATTGACGTCTCCTGGGGTGAAATTGAGAAGTTTGTGCTATTTAATATCTTAATAGAGAACTGGTCTATAGGGACACTGCAGCAACACTAAGAATAGCAAGACAGAAGCAAGATTTAGGGCAATGGTAGGACAGACGACTACCTTTAGGCCAATGGTAGGACAGACGGCTACCTTTAGGGCAATGGTAGGACAGACGACTACCTTTAGGGCAATGGTAGGACAGACGGCTACCTTTAGGGCAATGGTAGGACAGACGGCTACCTTTAGGGCAATGGTAGGACAGACGGCTACCTTTAGGGCAATGGTAGGACAGACGGCTACCTTTAGGGCAATGTTAGGACAGACGGCTACCTTTAGGGCAATGGTAGGACAGACGGCTACCTTTAGGGCAATGGTAGGACAGACGGCTACCTTTAGGGCAATGGTAGGACAGACGGCTACCTTTAGGGCAATGGTAGGACAGACGGCTACCTTTAGGGCAATGGTAGGACAGACGGCTACCTTTAGGGCAATGTTAGGACAGACGGCTACCTTTAGGGCAATGGTAGGACAGACGACTACCTTTAGGGCAATGGTAGGACAGACGGCTACCTTTAGGGCAATGGTAGGACAGACGGCTACCTTTAGGGCAATGGTAGGACAGACGGCTACCTTTAGGGCAATGGCAGGACAGACGGCTACCTTTAGGGCAATGTTAGGACAGACGGCTACCTTTAGGGCAATGTTAGGACAGACGACTACCCTTAGGGCAATGGCAGGACAGACGGCTACCTTTAGGGCAATGTTAGGACAGACGGCTACCTTTAGGGCAATGTCTAATTGCAAGAATTAGAACAGTGACAAGATATAGGTGTTTTATGTTATCAATGTCTTTGAAGAGAGGAAAATAAAAAAAATAGAAATTTTAAAAATAAACTTGTGAACATTGATTCACAGAGATGGTCAACAGGGATCTAAGATGAAAAACATCCAGACACCACTGATCAGTTAGATGTACAGGGGAATACACACTTCAAGCAATATTCAGACACACTTGGTCAGACAGATGTACAGAAGCAGACACAATAGACTCAACATTAACATATAATTTTATATAAGAAAAACCCGTAAAAAACCAAGTTTTTGACTATAAATCCTTTATGTACGAGAAGTAACTAAAAGAATGTTCATTATAATACGCAGCGCCAGACCATCCAGAAATACAAAATTGCAGTTGTGTCGTAAAACATGTTTAATATAATGCGCACCGATCAGGAATATGTTTATAAAAAGAGCTGTCAATAAAATACGCACCTTATTGCGCGACAGAAAGGTTGTTCAATATAATACGCACCGCGACGCTCTATCTCAAAAAATAGCATGATACATAGGAATAAATAAAATAATCTAAAAAATCAATAATTTAATTACGGTACATGCGATCGATCTGAAATTTTGATACATTGTTTTTATCATCGGTACGAAACTGCCTGCAAAATTTCAGCTCGCTATCTTGCGAGCAAGTGGGTTAAAAATCGATCAAAAGTTTTGGCGACAAGCAAGCAAGCAAGCAAGCAAGGTCCGCCGCAGACACCACGAGTTAATATAAAGGATTTAAAAATAATAAAATACTCAAACATATTTCTTTTTATTTGAGATGTTTTGAAGATTAACTTTACTGAACTAACTAAAACAATCATCCACGTCTATTCAATTCATCAACTACCGATAAGGAGCCGTCTATAAAGTACGTCACGCTATTTTTGACCATTTTGACCCCCCTCCCCTCCTGTCACAAACTGTCACAAATCTCGGGACCCCCCCCCTAAAGTACGTCACACTTTCGAAAATATTTTAAATTAATACCTAATTAAAATATTTAATTTAATACTTAAAATACACTTCAATATTAAACTGTATTAAAATATGAAATTTCCATTTAAAAGTAGGGATGTACCGGATTCAAAATTTTGAAATCCGGCCGGAGCTGAATTTGGCTGGATTTATGAAGTGAAATCTGGCTGGAGCCGGAATCAGATTTGTTAAAATGGCTGGATTCCGGATTTGCCGGAGCCATTATGAATATATATATAAATTAGGGATCTTCCGGCCAGCCGGATTTATGAAGTGAAATCCTGCCGGAGCCGAAGCCGGAGCAGGATTTTTAAAAATAGCCGGATTCCAGATGTGCGGGAGCTGAAGCCGAAATTCCGTACACCCCCACTTAAAAGAACTATCAGATTATTAAAATAACTTTAATAGTAGAATAGTTAATTGTCACCAGTTGTCACAGTTATTCAATGAAACAGTAACTAAATCTAGATCGAATTAGAAAACAAAAATTGCAAAAAATTAGACTTGACAATTATAAAATACACATCATTTGTCTGCTACCTTTTCATTTACAATGGGTGAGGTCAAGTTTTTGATAATCTTCCGATTATGCATTCTATTGACACAGGATAAGAAGTAGATTAGCGAAACTTGACCTCAAACATGATTAAATAATAAAAAGGAAACAAAACAATTTGACTAAAAAAAGACTAGATTGACAAACTATGTGATAAAACTTGTAAGTTCAAGTACTTTCATTTAATATGACTAAAAACGTGGGGTGGGTGTTTGGTATAAAAATTAAAGATTTCTAATTTAGAAGGCAAAAGAGAGATCTATAAGTGAGAGAATGAGTGAACAGCATATGTTAAACCTCATAAGCGCCCGCCCCACGTTTTTAGTCATATGAAATCGAAGTACTTGAACTTACAAGCTTTTAAATTATTTTCTTCTTTTTAGTCCAATTGTAAAAATGTGGTTTTTAAAAATCATTTTTTTACCTTTATTTATTCCCTGTGCATTTACTACAAAAGCGACTCAGCAATTATCGTTTTTCTTTTGCAATCCAGAACTGAAGAAGGCATCACATATATCAGAGACATTTTTGAACAAACACCAATTATGTCAACATATGTGTTAGCATTTGCTGTGTGTGATTATAAGCACTACAGCCGTATATCGAAAAATGGGATTTTGGTAATTTTTCTTTTTAATTAACTTTACAGATATTTAGAAATGTGTTAGAGATTGATGTTAAATAATTTCATGACAACTGATTGAACACCAATATGTTTATTTAAATTATATGTATTGTAAAATTAACAGCGTTGGTGTGTCCAGGGGGGGGGAGAAATATATTTTCGTACAAACCTGAAAATAAAGTATAGAAGATAGTTTATCTCACAAGGCCAGCGTACATACGCACATACATTAGTTCAGTGTCAGAGAATTGCTGATAAAAATAAGTCATTAAATTAAGTTCAAATATCGGGAAGAAATATAATAATATATTTACACATTTTTAACAACTAAAATTATATAAATGGTTAAAAAAACGTTTTTTATTGGAAAGGAAATCTGGACATTCCTGAGTTTCTTACCTGAGTTGTCCTCAGTTTTATACCTGGTCTGAACGTAGCTTCCTTCCTATTGCGTGTCATATTATGTTTTTTATTCAGTTTCGCACCTGGGCCACACCAAGGGCAGTCAACCATACCAGATACTCACTTGACCTGGGCGTGGACATTCTCACATACTTTGAAGAGTACTTCAACATCTCGTATCCTCTTCCGAAGGAAGGTAAGCCGAACTGTCTAAGCCTACTATCTAAAACAAGGATCTAAATTAACGAGCCAAGCCTACTATCTAAAACAACAAGCTAAACCAAAGATCTGAACCAGCCATCTAAACAAAAATATTTCTCTGGTTTGCACATTTAATTTTGAGCCCACTTCGATTGAGCTAAAAGCGTTCACACTTATCCAACCCTGTATAATCACAACTTTCTCTGGACAAACTTTCAGGTGTCAAATTGAGTAACAGTCTGGTACAAGTAACCGTCCTCGATATGCCCATCGCAAACTAGTTATATATATATATATATATATATATATATATATATATATATATATATATATATATATACTATTTGTGCTGCGGCGAGCGCGGCGCCCCCCTTTTTTAGAGGGCGCCTGCGGCGCCCACCTTTTTCAAAAGCCCAACTAACTTGTCCTTGTATGATAAATACGTAATATTAAACTTTCTTAAATGTTCGCAAAGTATATTATAATATTTTTTTTTAAAAATATTTTTTATGTCAAAAGCTCAGGTAACTTATCCTTGTATGATAAATACGAAATATTCCTGAAATGTACACTTTTATTTAGGGCACCTGCGGCGGCCACTTTTTTCAAAAGCCCAACAAACGTGTCCTTATATACGTAATACGTAATATTAAACTTCCTTAAATGTACACAAAGTAATTTAAAATAGAGGTTGTAGGGCGCCTACGGTTCCCACTTTTTTTGTTGGTCAAAAGCCCAAGTAACTCATCCTTGTATGATAAATAAAAAAAATATTCATGAAAATTAAACAAAGTATTTATATAATAATTTTTACAGTGCTAATCACCACACGATTTTTTAAACTAAATTTAGAAAGCAGCGCACCAAATTACTGCACCAAAAAATAACTATTCGAGTCAATCTGCACTGCTTAAAACATAAAATTAAAACAAAATGCAGAGTGATGTCCCTTAGCGATATGCTACATAATTGAGCGTAAATATATATATGATGATTAGGGCTGCGGAAATTAACGATTAATTTCTCGGTTAATCGTTAAAAAAAATTTAATCGATAAAAATTCTATTAAAATAAAAGAAAACATTTATAATATGTTTTTAAAATTTTATTAACAAATAATTAATTATAAATAATTAATAATAATGTTTTTTACGTACAAACTTCTCCCGCGTAATATTTTAATTTATTTTATTAATGTATGTGGACGGCAGACGTCAACTAAAAAATGGCTGACAGCATCAGCGCAGTTAAATTTAAATATATAACTGGAAAGTTGAGCCAAAAAATTTGTTTTTAAGCTAACTGCGGATGGAAAAGTCGAAGATGGTGAAAACGTTTACTGTGCTCACTGCCATAAACAATTCTCTTTTAAAGGATCAAATACATCGCTGAGGTACCACCTTCAGCACAAACATCCGATCAAGTATCACATAAGCTATTTTGTGTTAGTTGATCAAATTTTATATCTCACATTAAATCCCACAATCGATCACAATAAATATCAATAAAACATAGAGTTCTGAGTCCCCTTGTGTGACTACTTAGTTTGTGACTAAAAAATTATTTTCTGCTTTTTCTTGCGAGATTCTACATTCCTCAATGCAGCTGGGCCTCATCTTTTGTTCGTTTTATCTTTCTCTTTTTAAAAATTACATAAAATATCAGAAAAAATAACTTTAAAAAGTATTAAATTTAAACGCTTTAAAAAACATAATTTAAAACATAACATACCTCAAGAGTTTGTACAGTTATTGACTTATTATCCGATCAACCAACCATTTTTCTGATCATTAACCCTTCAGTCTCTGCTTTACCATTCAGCGTCAACTCTGCCATTCCCTTTTTACTACCCAGCGTCAGTTCTATCTTATCAGCCACCTGACCCGCTACCATTTCTACCTCAGTTCTAACACCCCAGCTACCATTTCTACCTCAGTTCTAACATCCCAGCTACCATTTCTACCTCAGTTCTAACATCCCAGCTACCATTTCTACCTAAGTTCTACCATCCCAGCTACCATTTCTACCTCAGTTCTACTATCCCAGCTACCATTTCTACCTCATTTCTACCATCCCAGCTACCTTCGCTACCTTAGTTCTACCATCCCAGCTACCATTTCTACCTCAGTTCTACCATCCCAGCTACCATTTCTACCTCAGTTCTATCATCCCAGCTACCATTTCTACCTCGGTTCTATCATCCCAGCTACCATTTCTACCTCAGTTCTATCATCCCAGTTACCATTTCTACCTCAGTTCTACCATCCCAGCTACCATTTCTACCTCGGTTCTACCATCCCAACTACCATTTCTACCTCAGTTCTACCATCCCAGCTACCATTTTTACCTCAGTTCTACCATCCCAGCTACCATTTGTACCTCAGTTCTACCATCCCAGAAACCATTTTTACCTCAGCTCTACCTTTCCAACTGCAACCTTAACGTGAAAACGGCAACATTACACTATACCTTTAATGAATTATTCGACTGTTTAAAACATGTATAACACTCTCTAAAGAATGAGGCAATGTTGAACTAAATCCACCTGGATTAAAATAAGGATAGAATACAGCAGCAATGGAATGTGGTTATAAGAACTAAATTTTTACGTAATTCATGACTGCCGCAATCTTTTTGAGATTTTAAAAAAAAACTTAATTTATATCCTTGCACAAATGCAATCATTTGCACATTTTTCTTTTTTTTTAAATATATAAGAATTGCCACAATCGAAGTATTTTTTCCTTAAGAAATGCCCAAGGGTATAAATTTTTTACTTCCTTTCTTGGTATCGTTCTGACGATGTAACAAGACTCCTTTTAAAAAAACTGGTAAACAAAGAAAATATTAGGGGTGTACCTGATTTCGGCTGCGGCTACGGTAAATCCGGAATCCAACCATTTTTAAAAATCCGGCTACGGCTTCAGCTCCAGCAAAATTTTACTTCCTAAATCCGGCCGAATCCGGCTGGCCGTTAGAGCCATAAAATATATTTACATATAAAAGCTCAGCTCCGGCAAATCCGGAATCCGGCCATTTTTACAAATCTGTCTCCTCCAGCTTCGGCCGGATTTCACTTTATAAATCCGACCAAATACGGCTCCGACCGGATTTCAAAAATTTGAATCCGTTACACCCCCGGTAAATAGCCAGCTTTGATATTGCTGTTATCCCATTGTCTATATCACACTTTACCAAAATGCGTGTTCGTTCCTGTCAATTCTTTTTCCTTCACTTATTTTATGTTATTCGTAAATGTTTTTAAAACATGTTCATTAATTTATGTATTGAATCGGTTTGTCTTGCAGACATGATTGCATTCCCCCGGTTTGAATTCGGAGCCATGGAAAATTGGGGTCTCATATCGTACAGGTAAGTCTCGGTACACTTTTAAAATCTTAAAGACATGATAAATTAATGGGATCCAGGCGCTGGATTAGACGCTAAGATTTTAATGAGATCATTGGGCATAGGTAAGGATGCTCGGACTTGGTTGAGCTTACACTACTAACCGTAGTAAAGTTCTTCTTGACCGGAACAAATACATTTTCAACCATGCGCCCCATGACTTTTGTATGTAAGTCTGGGATTGACACACCATCTTTAGGTGTCTTGAAACATTTAATTGTTGCAATCAAACGGAAAATATGTAAATAATTTGTGATAAATTACACAATGCGTCCTACTTAAATTGATTACACAATGCATCCTACTTAAATTGATTACAGAATACATCCTACTTAAATTGATTACACAATACATCCTACTTAAATTGATTAAACAATGCATCCTACTTAAATTGATTACACAATACATCCTACTTAAATTGATTACACAATGCATCCTACTTAAATTGATTACACAATGCATCCTACTTAAATTGATTACACAATACATCCTACTTAAATTGATTACACAATACATCCTACTTAAATTGATTACACAATACATCCTACTTAAATTGATTACACAATGCATCCTACTTAAATTGATTACACAATACATCCTACTTAAATTGATTACACAATACATCCTACTTAAATTGATTACACAATACATCCTACTTAAATTGATTACACAATACATCCTACTTAAATTGATTACACAATACATCCTACTTAAATTGATTACACAATGCATCCTACTTAAATTGATTACACAATACATCCTACTTAAATTGATTACACAATACATCCTACTTAAATTGATTACACAATACATCCTACTTAAATTGATTACACAATACATCCTACTTAAATTGATTACACAATACATCCTACTTAAATTGATTACACAATACATTCTACTTAAATTGAATCCACATCTCATTGAGGATCATTATCAAAATCGAAAGTACAATTTTATGTTCAACAAAAACTTCGATGTGTTCTTCATAGAAAATGTTTTAATGTATGCTATTTCTTATATCTAGCCCCCCCCCCTCCCAAACTTTCCCAAGCAATCACTTTTTTACTCAGTAGTTTGGCTAGATACACCAAAACAAACAATTTAAATACGTCTATTCTATTGTTCACGTTGAAATCAAGTCCTAATAAAAGTGAATCTTTCTTTGCTTGATAGCTTTTGGCTGTTAAGCAAGTGTCTTGATTATTGTGTTAAAAAAAATATATTTTTTTTAAAAAGTAATTAACAATATTAATTATTCTGTTGTTGTTTTTTTGTAATGTGTCGCCATTGAAGTATAATTCACATAATTGCTTTTTTATTCTTTTAATTAATTAGAAGATAGACAATCCGCTGTAACAATGGTCATATAACATTTTTCTTTGCGGGCCGAATAACAGGGAAAATGACGGAAAACAAAGGCTCTGGAAAAAGAAAACAATAAGAAAAAACAAACCCTAATATTTTCAATGTGTGTTTGTCTGGCTTAAGCGGCATGCTGCGCATCACGACGAAATACAAAATATTTATTAACCTTAAGAGTTATCACAGAATTTAACGTTAGGAAAAAAGTAATACGTCAGACATTGATGTCATGCCCGTGTCACACAAACTGAGGAGAAAACATTTTCTTATTGTGTTTGTAAAACTGACTGTGTATTTAAATAAATCTTCCCGTTTATATTTTGAATCATCAAGGAAATTGCCTTCAAATATTAATCATTCGATTTTTTTTCCCCTCTTAGACATATTTTGTTCCTAATCACTGATGCTATACAACTAGCCGGATAATTAAGTTTTGGAAACGTAGCGTTTTCCCCCTATGGGCATTTTTATACAATAAGCTCCAACTGTAGTTCAACGGATAAATTACAGAAGTTACATTTAAACATTTTCTGTTATGTAACACAAGAATATCTCTGTAAGTTATGTTAAGCCTTGAAAAAGTCTACGGAACGGCTTCTTCTATCACAAACGCTTTGATGAAGTTTTCATCGTAGTAGTTCTTTTTAAACTTTATCTCATAGCATTCTAAACATATTATTAAAATTTGAAGTGTAAGAATAACTAAAAATCTTCATGTTTAAAGTCATTATCAGGTGCATCCATGTACTTTCAGTGGGTCGAATGAACTTGCGTCGCAAGCCGGATCCGGCCCGTGTGCCGATTCTTGGTGCATGCTGCTCTATTTATATGGTAAAACCGAGCCCCCTGAGCACGCCATTTGGTTTTGTGAGCCTTTATATATATATATATATATATGTTACAGGCAAAGTGTGAAATTCAGGCATTCTATAGAATGTATAGAATGCCTGATGGTTTCAGGCAAAGTATGAAATGATTGCTATTTCATACAT
Source organism: Ampullaceana balthica (assembly GCA_944989445.1). NCBI lineage: Eukaryota > Metazoa > Mollusca > Gastropoda > Lymnaeidae > Ampullaceana > Ampullaceana balthica. The sequence goes on from CALYLW010000402.1 coordinate 864,053, forward strand.
TGCCTAGGCATTCTATAGAATGCCGAGTTGTCATTCGGCAAAGTATGTAATTGGCCTACCCCCGCAATTTTTTCCAGCCACTGATGTTGGTGGTGGCGCTTTGGTCCTTGTTGATGATGGCGATCGAAGTCTGTGAGTGTTGAAATTTATTGTAAGACAGCGTTTAGCCGGTACAAAGTTCCACTACCAAATCAAAGACAATATTGCCAAAATTCTTCTCACGACGTCAGTTTATTTCATCTGGTTTAGATTCCACTGACGTTCACCTATAAGTTTCCCCCTTGGATTGCTGTGTGACCATGTCGAAAAAGAATGTAGTGCTGGGACAGGAATCACGCCATATTCACATGCAACTATGGTTCTACGATGAGTTATCTAAAGTAAGAGCCAATGCTGCTAAAAACAACGTTTATTTTAAAAACCGAAACTGTTACCAAAAATTGGTGGACAATCTGAAAATAGCTAAGACCACCATTAAGCGAGAACCATGGGATGATTGGCTGGTGAAACACTGTCATGTCATGATGGTGGAAAATAAGAGTAAGTTGATCTACCCTGTTAAAGAAGTCGTGAGTGCCATTCTGTTTACGTCGCGGACTCCGAGATACTTTACGTACTTCATAAAGGCTACTTGGCCATGGGTTATGGAGGTCGGGACAGAATGTTGAAAAAACCAAATACAAGAACGCTACCCGTCATGATATTGAACTGTGTATTAACAATAGTGCCCCTTGCCAGAGTAAAACAAAAAGGCGTCAATAAGGCGTTGTGGTCAAGCCAATGGCTTTTTTGTGAAATCAACTCTCGTTGTCAGGTCAATCTCATAGACTTTCAGACCCATCCTGATGGGGAATACCAGTTCATAATGATTTATCAAGATCATCTCACCAAGTTCATGGTTCTCAGGGCCCTGAAGACAAAGATGGCATAAGAAGTAGCATACCAGCTCGTAGACATATTTACGTTGCTTGGTGCTCCAATGATTCTACAGTCCAATAATGGCAGGGAATTTGAAAACAATATAGTAAGCTGCCTAAAGGATTCCTTGCCCACCTTGAAGATCATTCATGGCAACCCGAGCCACTCACAAAGCTAGGGGAGCTTCGAAAGAGCTAACCAGGACAATGAAAATATGCTGTGTTTGGATGCAAGATTAAAAAAACTGGCCACTGGATTGATGGGTTACGGTTCGTCCAACTCAAGAACAACAGAGCTTTTCATTCTGGGATAAAAGATCACCATACAAAGCCCATGTTTGGCTGCAAAACTAAATAAGCCTCACAAAGTCGTCCCTACCTGACGATGTTTTAAAAGATGGGGAATCAGAGGAAAACCTCGAAAAAATAATACAGCGCGTACATCATGTGCTTTATTTTGTATTACTGTCACTTAAAAATACGTAATCCTTATATAATAAAAGGCAAGTTTCTGTCCTTTCTGACCCGTCATCTATAGCGATTGGTCCCTCAAACACATATGACTCCTACAGCAGATCACTAGCGGAGAAAAATTTACATATTACGCGGAGGTTCAAAACGAGGTATTTTTGGTGCAGTTTTTTTGTCATAATTCATTATGTTGTTCCCATCTTGAAGTGATGCCTGCCGCTTATTCCAATGACAAATCTGTTAAATGCTTTTTCCTTGTTGGCACTGGTGGGTAATGGCAAGAGTTTTAAGTTTTGTTTGTTTTTTTGTTGCTGTTATTGTTGTTCTTTTGTTGTGGTTGTTTTTTTGTTGTTTTGTTGTTGTTGTTTTGTAGTTGTTGTTATTGTTGTTGTTTTGTTGTTGTTGCTTTGTTGTTTTTGCTGTTGTTGTTTTAGTTGTTTTTTGTTGTTGTTGTTTTGTTGTTGTTGTTTTGTTGTTTTTGTTTTGTTGTTGTTAGTTGTTGTTTGTTGTTGTTTTTGTTTTGCTGTTGTTGTTTTGTTTTGTTGTTGTTGTGTTTTGTTTTTGTTGCTGTTGTTGTTTTTGTTGTTGTTGTTGCTGTTGTTGTTTTTGTGTTTTGTTTTTGCTGTTTTTGTTGTTGTTGTCCAAATCCCTTGCCCTGTGACGACAATGTCCTGCAAACGCTTCAGCATAACAACTACCAAAACATAGCGTCCATGAACTTCACAGGTCACCCTACACTTATTCCCGTCTTTGGGCGGGCTTTGTTACTAGTTATCAATGAAGTCCTTTGTTGTGCTCTTTTTACACTTTGCCTAAAAGGAATCCGGCATTCTTTAACAAAAAAAATAATTCATAAAATAGATAAACGTGCCTATTCTTTTTTTAACCCTTATATTTTAATTTATTTCTCCATTAAAGAAGAGAGATACCTCGGAAATCTATGTAATATATATGTTACAGGCAATGTGTGAAATCAGGCATTCTATAGAATGCCTAGGCCTTCTATAGAATGCCTAGGAAAAGTATGAATTTTTTTTAGAAACTTCATACTTTGCCTGAAACCATCAGGCATTCTATACATTGCCTAGGCATTCTTTAGAATGCCTGATTTCACACATTGCCTGTAACATATATATTAAATAGATTTCCGAGGTATCTCTCTTCTTTAATGGAGAAATAAATTAAAATATAAGGGTTAAAAAAAGAATAGGCACGTTTATCTATTTTATGAATTATTTTTTTTGTTAACGGCATTCCAAGTAATTTTTGTATTGGTTAACGCGTCTACAAGGGACAGAGGGAGTGGGGTCATAAACTTTTAATTTAATAATAGAATTAAATCTTAAATCATTGTTTTTGACAAGCTGCTCTTAAACTGTGATAAGTCTTCAGTTGTTTCCCACGAAAAATAAGCAGTAAGCCTCCTAGATACCATGATATACTAAACGATACTTCTTATATGTTCTTGGCCATCATTTAACCATCTTTTCCACCTTTTCATTGAAATATAACAACAGAGATAGTTACATGTTGTATGAAGATGGAATCACGAAAGACGCTGCAAAAGAAAAGGTAGCTGAAACAGTTGCACACGAAATCGGACACCAGGTAGGGCGATCAGAAATTTTTCTTGAGCAATATCCGCAGTGAGTTATTTTACGACTTATCAAGATACCTTTTCAACTATGCGCCGGTTGACATTTTATTTAAAGAATCTCCCCTCTGAAAATGTTTTAGTTATACTAAATCTACTACTACTACTACTACTACTACTACTGCTGCTACTACTACTACTACTACTACTACTACTACTACTACTACTACTACTACTACTACTACTACTACTACTACTACTACTACTACTACTACTACTACTACTACTACTATTACTACTACTACTATTAATAATAATAATAATAATATTATAAATAATAATGATAATTCATATATATATATATATATATTTACCCTCAATTATGTAAGACTGTGGCCTAACGCCAAGGGACATCACTCTGCTTCTTTTAAAAATTGAAAATATAGACTTATAAATCATAATCATTTTGGTTTTCAGATTAACATTAACCAAACAACGCACGAACCTTTGATGTCAGCATTTGTGTTGCAAACAGTGCTGACTGAATCAGAGAGTTATTTTTTGGTGCAGTAATTTGGTGCGCTGCTTTCTAAAATTAGTTTAAAAATCGTCTTGTGATTAGCACTGTAAAAAATATTATATAAATACTTTTTATACATTTCAGAAGTATTTCGGATTTATCATACATTTATCGTTTATCATAAGTTACTTGGGTTTTTTGACCCAAAAAAAAAGTGGGCGCTGTAGGCGCCCTACAACCCTTATTATAAAATAATTTGTGTACATTTAAGGGAGTTTAATATTACTATATTGTTATCATACAAGGACAAGTTACTTGGGCTTTTGAAAAAGGTGGGCGCCGTAGGCGCCCTAAAAAAGTGGGCGCCTCAGGCGCCACGGCGCCGCAGCCCAACCTAGTAATAATAATAATAATAGTAGTAGTAGTAATTTGTACACATTTCATTAAGTGAATCATTTTTTTTTAAAATGCTGTTAATGATTACTAAAAAAAATTAATGGATCTAATTTTGTTTAGTGAGAATGTGTGACTACATTTTCCTATTTGTTTATTTTATTACTAGTACTGTCTTGTAATTTACACAACCTTCGTATTGGGATTTGAGCCGACATTGTCATCAGTTTCGTTAGAAATATGTTCGGTAATTTCCAGCATTTCTTAGTTTTAGAAAAATGAGTTATGGGGAATTTTTTTCTTTACAAAAATACTCAATTAAATTTACATTAAACGGTTGTTAATAAAGCGACTCAATCTCACCTTAAAAAATCCCCTAAATAATCAAAGAGCTGTTTTCGTCCTCAGTGGTTCGGGAACCTTGTCACTCCAGCGTGGTGGGATGACCTCTGGCTCAGTGAAGGTTTCGCGTCATATCTGGAGCATCTGGGAGTTGACTATATACACCCAGATTGGGGAATGGTAGGTAACATCATCATAGAAATATAGATATGGTTTGATTGGTTGGTAACATCATCATAGCAATATAGAGATGGTTTGATTGGTTGGTAACATCATCATAGCAATATAGATATTGTTTGATTGGTTGGTAACATCATCATAGCAATATAGATATTGTTTGATTGGTTGGTAACATCATCATAGAATTATAGAGATGGTTTGATTGGTTGGTAACATCATCATAGCAATATAGATATTGTTTGATTGGTTGGTAAAATCATCATAGCAATATAGATATTGTTTGATTGGTTGGTAACATCATCATAGCAATATAGAGATGGTTTAATTGGTTCGTAACATCGTCATAGCAATATAGATATTGTTTGATTGGTTGGTAACATCATCATAGAATTATAGAGCTGGTTTGATTGGTTGGTAACATCATCATAGCAATATAGAGATGGTTTAATTGGTTGGTAACATCATCATAGCAATATATAGATTGTTTGATTGGTTGGTAACATCATCATAGCAATATAGAGATGGTTTGATTGGTTGGTAACATCATCATAGCAATATAGATATTGTTTGATTGGTTGGTAACATCATCATAGCAATATAGATATTGTTTGATTGGTTGGTAACATCATCATAGCAATATAGATATTGTTTGATTGGTTGGTAACATCATCATAGCAATATAGATATTGTTTGATTGGTTGGTAACATCATCATAGCAATATATAGATGGTTTGATTGGTTGGTAACATCATCATAGCAATATAGATATTGTTTGATTGGTTGGTAACATCATCATAGCAATATATAGATGGTTTGATTGGTTGGTAACATCATCATAGCAATATAGATATTGTTTGATTGGTTGGTAACATCATCATAGTAATATAGAGATGGTTTGATTGGTTGGTAACATCATCATAGCAATATAGATATTGTTTGATTGGTTGGTAACATCATCATAGCAATATAGATATTGTTTGATTGGTTGGTAAACATCATCATAGCAATATATAGATGGTTTGATTGGTTGGTAACATCATCATAGCAATATAGATATTGTTTGATTGGTTGGTAACATCATCATAGCAATATAGTGATGGTTTGATTGGTTGGTAACATCATCATAGCAATATAGATATTGTTTGATTGGTTGGTAACATCATCATAGCAATATAGATATTGTTTGATTGGTTGGTAACATCATCATAGCAATGTAGATATTGTTTGATTGGTTGGTAACATCATCATAGCAATATATAGATGGTTTGATTGGTTGGTAACATCATCATAGCAATATAGAGATGGTTTTGATTGGTTGGTAACATCATCATAGCAATATAGAGATGTTTTGATTGGTTGGTAACATCATCATAGCAATATAGATATTGTTTGATTGGTTGGTAACATCATCATAGCAATATAGATATTGTTTGATTGGTTGGTAACATCGTCATAGCAATATAGATATTGTTTGATTGGTTGGTAACATCATCATAGCAATATATAGATGGTTTGATTGGTTGGTAACATCATCATAGCAATATAGAGATGTTTTAGGTTGTTGTAACATTATCATAGCAATATAGAGATGTTTTAGGTTGTTGGTAACATTATCATAGCAATATAGAGATGTTTTAGGTTGTTCGTAACATTATCATAGCAATATAGAGATTGTTTTAGGTTGTTCGTAACATTATCATAGCAATATAGAGATGTTTTGAGTTGTTGGTAACATTATCATAGCAATATAGATATTGTTTGATTGGTTGGTAACATCATCATAGCAATATATAGATGGTTTGATTGGTTGGTAACATCATCATAGCAATATAGAGATGGTTTGATTGGGTGGTAACATCATCATAGCAATATAGAGATGTTTTGATTGGTTGGTAACATCATCATAGCAATATAGATATTGTTTCATTGGTTGGTAACATCATCATAGCAATATAGATATTGTTTGATTGGTTGGTAACATCGTCATAGCAATATAGATATTGTTTGATTGGTTGGTAACATCATCATAGCAATATATAGATGGTTTGATTGGTTGGTAACATCATCATAGCAATATAGATATTGTTTGATTGGTTGGTAACATCATCATAGCAATATAGATATTGTTTGATTGGTTGGTAAAATCATCATAGCAATATAGATATTGTTTGATTGGTTGGAAACATCATCATAGCAATATATAGATGGTTTGATTGGTTGGTAACATCATCATAGCAATATAGATATTGTTTGATTGGTTGGTAACATCATCATAGCAATATAGATATTGTTTGATTGGTTGGTAACATCATCATAGCAATATATATATTGTTTGATTGGTTGGTAACATCATCATAGCAATATATAGATGGTTTGATTGGTTGGTAACATCATCATAGCAATATAGATATTGTTTGATTGGTTGGTAACATCATCATAGCAATATAGATATTGTTTCATTGGTTGGTAACATCATCATAGCAATATAGTGATGGTTTGATTGGTTGGTAACATCATCATAGCCATATAGATATTGTTTGATTGGTTGGTAACATCATAAAGCAATATAGATATTGTTTGATTGGTTGGTAACATCATCAAAGCAATATAGATATTGTTTGATTGGTTGGTAACATCATCATAGCAATATAGATATTGTTTGATTGGTTGGTAACATCATCATAGCAATATAGAGATGGTTTGATTGGTTCGTAACATCGTCATAGCAATATAGAGATGTTTTAGGTTGTTCGTAACATTATCATAGCAATATAGAGATGTTTTAGGTTGTTCGTAACATTATCATAGCAATATAGAGATGTTTTAGGTTGTTCGTAACATTATCATAGCAATATAGAGATTTTTAGGTTGTTCGTAACATTATCATAGCAATATAGAGATGTTTTAGGTTGTTCGTAACATTATCATAGCAATATAGAGATGTTTTAGGTTGTTCGTAACATTATCATAGCAATATAGAGATGTTTTAGGTTGTTCGTAACATTATCATAGCAATATAGAGATGTTTTAGGTTGTTCGTAACATTATCATAGCAATATAGAGATGTTTTAGGTTGTTCGTAACATTATCATAGCAATATAGAGATGTTTTAGGTTGTTCGTAACATTATCATAGCAATATAGAGATGTTTTAGGTTGTTCGTAACATTATCATAGGAATATAGAGATGTTTAAGTTGTTCGTAAGATTATCATAGCAATATAGAGATGTTTTAGGTTGTTTGTTACATTATCATAGCAATATAGAGATGTTTTAGGTTGTTCGCTACATTATCATAGCAATATAGAGATGTTTTAGGTTGTTCGTAACATTATCATAGCAATATAGAGATGTTTTAGGTTGTTCGTAACATTATCATAGCAATATAGAGATATTTTAGGTTGTTCGTAAAATTATCATAGCAATATAGAGATGTTTTAGGTTGTTCGTAACATTATCATAGCAATATAGAGATGATTTTGGTTGTTCGTAACATTATCATAGCAATATAGAGATGTTTTAGGTTGTTCGTAACATTATCATAGCAATATAGAGATGTTTTAGGTTGTTCGTAACATTATCATAGCAATATAGAGATGTTTTAGGTTGTTCGTAACATTATCATAGCAATATAGAGATGTTTTAGGTTGTTCGTAGCATTATCATAGCAATATAGAGATGTTTTAGGTTGTTCGTAACATTATCATAGCAATATAGAGATGTTTTAGGTTGTTCGTAACATTATCATAGCAATATAGAGATGTTTTAGGTTGTTCGTTTCGTAACATTATCATAGCAATATAGAGATGTTTTAGGTTGTTCGTAGCATTATCATAGCAATATAGAGATGTTTTAGGTTGTTCGTAACATTATCATAGCAATATAGAGATGTTTTAGGTTGTTCGTAACATTATCATAGCAATATAGAGATGTTTTAGGTTGTTCGTAACATTATCATAGCAATATAGAGATGTTTTAGGTTGTTCGTAACATTATCATAGCAATATAGAGATGTTTTCGGTTGTTCGTAACATTATAATAGCAATATAGAGATGTTTTAGGTTGTTCGTAACATTATCATAGCAATATAGAGATATTTTAGGTTGTTCGTAAACTTATCATAGCAATATAGAGATGTTTTAGGTTGTTCGTAACATTATCATAGCAATATAGAGATGTTTTAGGTTGTTCGTAACATTATCATAGCAATATAGAGATGTTTTAGGTTGTTCGTAACATTATCATAGCAATATAGAGATGTTTTAGGTTGTTCGTAACATTATCATAGCAATATAGAGATGTTTTAGGTTGTTCGTAACATTATCATAGCAATATAGAGATGTTTTAGGTTGTTCGTAACATTATCATAGCAATATAGAGATGTTTTAGGTTGTTCGTAACATTATCATAGCAATATAGAGATGTTTTAGGTTGTTCGTAACATTATCATAGCAATATAGAGATGTTTTAGGTTGTTCGTAACATTATCATAGCAATATAGAGATGTTTTAGGTTGTTCGTAACATTATCATAGCAATATAGAGATGTTTTAGGTTGTTCGTAACATTATCATAGCAATATAGAGATGTTTTAGGTTGTTCGTAACATTATCATAGCAATATAGAGATGTTTTAGGTTGTTCGTAACATTATCATAGCAATATAGAGATGTTTTAGGTTGTTCGTAACATTATCATAGCAATATAGAGATGTTTTAGGTTGTTCGTAACATTATCATAGCAATATAGAGATGTTTTAGGTTGTTCGTAACATTATCATAGCAATATAGAGATGTTTTAGGTTGTTCGTAACATTATCATAGCAATATAGAGATGTTTTAGGTTGTTCGTAACATTATCATAGCAATATAGAGATGTTTTAGGTTGTTCGTAACATTATCATAGCAATATAGAGATGTTTTAGGTTGTTCGTAACATTATCATAGCAATATAGAGATGTTTTAGGTTATTCGTAACATTATCATAGCAATATAGATGTTTTAGGTTATTCGTAACATTATCATAGCAATATAGAGATGTTTAGGTTATTCGTAACATTATCATAGCAATAAAGAGATGTTTTAGGTTGTTCGTAACATTATCATAGCAATATAGAGATGTTTTAGGTTGTTGGTAACATTATCATAGCAATATAGAGATGTTTTTTAAGCATAACACTACCAGTAATTTCACAACGTCTTATTTGCTAATGTGAATTTTTACCGAATTTAAATTCAAATTTTGTTTTTAGTAATTTTATATTTTGCTATTTTACGATAGAAACAAAGAGAAGACACAAATAAATAGTAGAATAGTGTTTTGAATTCATATTTGATGCCTTGTTTGATTTGTTTCATTCTTTCAAATATTAAATGAAATTAAATCATTGTGTAGTTTTGGATGCATAAATTATTTATCGATTGAAATATTTATAGACTGAGGTAAATCGTTCACAAGACATAGGCTCACGATGGACAGACGGTTGAAATAATGAGTGTATGAATATATTGACTGGCTGATTAATTGATTGAGGGATTGATAAATTGTGACATTTATAATCTGCATAAAATCACGTGTAGTTGAACACAGTTTGATTTATTTTTGCATTGTTTCATGCCCCACTGTAGTGGAATCTGTTCGTGATTGAAAAAGTTCAAGTTGCCATGGATGCGGATGACTCACCCGTCTCAATGCCCTTGCGTCATGCTGTTGTCTCCAATCGTGAAATTGACGCCCTCTTCAATCACGTCACCTACAGAAAGGTCCTGAGTTAATAAACTACGTCAAATTTCAGATTTAATCAGTGTAAAATAAAAAGTAAAGGCCTTAATACAAGTGTTATACAATTCTTTTTAAAAATTTAGTTTTAAAAAAATAATAAAAATAACAATTTAAATATGAATTCAAATAAGTTTTTTTTTAACTCTTGCTTATCCTCGCCAAAATCGTTTATCTGTCTCTCTGCCTACTGCCTAATTCCTTGTCCGACAATATTCCTGTGAGTTGAATGTAGCCCACTTACCTAAAATTAAAAGCGCTGAAATAAAATAGATGTACATGATCAACTCTGATTACACTATGTACAGAAAAATTGTAACATTATTTATTTTTAAATCCCTTATATTAACTTCACCGCCGTCTCTCTCTGCCTTGGGCACCGCTGAAAATTAGAAGTCAAAATTGACCCACTTTCCCGTCATGCCATCGAGCTGAAATTTGGAACACGGACCCGTCTCACCTAACAATGCATCGTATCAAAATTTCAGATCGATCTAACGTACCGTAATTAAATTTATGCATTTTTAGTTTATCCTAATATAACGTATGTAATTCAAATTCACTGTTTATTTTATTTTTTTTTCACGGGATTGTTCAGTCACGCGTTGACGCGACCCATCGAAGTACCGGCTTGCTTTTGTTTACATTTTACGTTTCACGCTGAGCTCGGTCAAGCGATCGGTGACCAGACTTTTCCCCTCTCGCCAGGATTATGAAGCAAAGTTGAGTTAAGACAGATTCAGTCTGTAAATGTTTGTCGCGTTTGAAAATAATCAATACTGTTAGTTATGTCTCATATACAAGGGATTTATAGTCAAAAACTTTGTTTTTGTGGGTTTGTTTTATTTTAAAAGTACTTTTTAAAAATTCTTGGACTGGAACCGCTTCCCTTCATATTTAAAATTCGGAGCTTGGTGGAGAAATTTATGTGGGGGGGGGAGTCGAAAACCATTATCAACAGGCAGCAATATCTTCAAACTAACTTCTGTCAAGCAAAATCTTGGTGAATTCGGACTTACAACTTTGTCAGAAATCTTATGACCTGCAATGAACCTAAAAGATTTTTCTTGTCAACACTTGTTTTATAGTTGGTCGAAAACATCGAGTGCTTTCCTACCACCCTTAGGGTACACAGCTTTAGTACAAGCGGAAAAGAGATACAGTAAATTATATAGATATGTTGGTGAATTATTATGAAAGTTAATTTTAGTTTGGCGAATAAATGTGTCAGTTTTTATAGATTTTGATCTGTGGTTAAAATGTCAAATCCATTCGATGCATTGAAAAAAATAATAAACGCACCTTTTTTAAAGTTTATTTAGTGTTTTTTTAAATTAATTTTTGCTATAATATTTTTTTGTGTATAATTAACTCATAAATAAAAAGTTAAGTTTTGGTCTTTTCTTTATTTTGTAAGTAATTAAATTTAAAAAATTAAAATGTAGCAGAAAGAGTCATGGAATTTATTCATATGTATTTTTTCTTTCTTTCCGAAACGCTTTAACTCTATATCCCGTATAAAATACTTATACATAAACAGACACACTATAATCATCACATTACTCTTCATTGCACGAAATATGGTTTGAAGACCCCTCCCTCCCGCCACACTCTTAACCCCAATCTGGACTCATTAACGCCTTTCTTTTAAATCTTAAATGTGCTAAGGGAGGAAAGTTTTTTTTAAAAAAAATTTAATATTGTAATTGAGAAGTTACGTTATATAACACGGAAAACGATAATGAAACGTGAACAATAAAATATGTTTTTTTTTCTTAAATATTGACATTTGTTGGCATAATTGTAAGCCATGTTTTGAATTAAGAAATATAAGAAACCATTTCACTTTCAGGGAGCGTCCGTTGTGAGGATGATGAGTCACTTCCTGGGTCAAGAAACGTTCAAAAAGGGAATAATAGTAAGTTCAAATTATGTTTATATTTATTTGGAATGACGTAATATCGTACATTAGGTTCAATAACTTCTCGTAAGGCAAGGTCCGACAACAAAACAATATGACAGTTTGAGATGACCCAGGGCCTAGAGCAGCCTGGGTCCGAGCATCGGGGCGGAATGACACTGAGAGTTGTGACCTGAAGAATGGGTTTAACCTGGACAAGGTCGTAATCGGGCTCTGGCGGGAAATATGGTAATGGTGAAAGTTGTATTTTCATAATCAAATATTTTTTTATAGAATCAATATTGAAAGATTAATGTAAAGAAAACATAGAATTTTCAAGTTCTGCTTATATTTAATGTTGCTTACCATATGAGGATTGATTACGAGTAAATGGGACTTTAAAAGAAAAATTCATATATATATTTTTTTTTACGTTTTACTCAAGTCTTTGGAAAAAACGTTATTCTTATTTGCAGTAGAATGAGGTTTTCCCATTATTACATGAATATTTTTGTTGAGTTATTATTTTCTTACATTTTATTATTACTCTGTCTGTGTTAATTTTTTTAATTCAAACAAATGCATTTTCTTGAAATAAATTAGATAATAAATGAGTTTCACTTTCCATTAAGGCCTAATACTGGCCAAAGTAATCAAAGTGCTAAATTAATTGTATGAATTTAATGACGCAAAACAAAAATATAGTACTAGCAAAGTAATTTTAGTTTAAATTCTTACGTTCAGTCTTAACACTATAGATTTCAAAATTAATTGTATTTTTTGTCTTTTTTTTTAAAATTTATTTATGAGAATACTTTTTTGCGTTGGCATAAAGTGGAATAAATTTTAATTTTCTGCCACATTGTTTCAGAGATATTTAAAATGGAAAGCGTTTGGTGTGGTTTCCCAAGATGACCTATGGGTAGCCCTAAACGAGGTAATATGTACCTATAAAGTAAATACTAAATACATATTCATTAAACTTCACACGCGCTCTCATATATATATATATATATATATTTATATATTTTTAAAAATTTATATACGAGCAACAAAGCCCGTCCAAGGACGTTCCGCCACCGTTTCGGTGGCATGTTGTAACTCCCCTCCAACAGCCGCCTCGACCGGAAATACATGTGCATCACGTCAAAAATACTAATCATTATAGTTATTATAAATAACCCTTGAAAACAAAGCTTTTAACTCTAAATCCCAACGCGCACCATCTTGGAAGAAATACTGCACCAAAAATAACTCGTTTTGAACGTCTGCGCAAACGTGTTCAATATGTGAATGACATTTAATTTTTATGATTTGCTGTAGGAGTCATATGTGTTTGAGAGACCAATCGCTATCGATGACCATACGGAACGTTGCCTTTTATTATTTATATATGGTTTCCCTAGAATTGTAAGCTTAGATTAGTAACTGCAAGATTTAGAAGCTTGTTATTCAACTAAATACAACCCTTCCAAAAATGTCGTCCAGAAATAACTATAAAAATACCGGTGTGGCTAGGTTACGTTGCTTCATATCTAATGAAGTGACATGAAAAGATATGCATATTAAATATAGCACTTCATCAAAATTCAAATTTGTGCCCCCCCCCCATTTCCCTGATGCACTACCGCACAACTTATTTGGCACCCTTGAAATATATTACTATTTCAAACCACTCCATAACACTTCCGAGTTACTACATCTACGTTAAAAGAAAACTTTAAAAAATAATCTTACCTCAAGTGAGAGAAGTATTTATAAGAATCTCATTGGCGAATCTATCATAATAAGTATGTTTGTATTTATATCAATGCATATTGATTGAGTCCAACTGGAAATTTATGTACATTTATCTAGTGAAGAAAGTTTCTTACCCATCGGTTTCTTTATACTGAAGATGGTGGTGTGAATAAAGAGAAAAGATGTTAAAATAAACTTACTTAAATTTTCAAAGCTAGAAGAAAGATATATTTAATTTAATTGTATCTCGATCAAAAATAAGAACTATAAGATAGTTTTATTTTTTATATTTTTGAAAAATTATACACGTATATCAAAGATATATTACTTGAAAGTATATTTTCCTTTGGGGCAATGAGATCTAAATTTTGTGTTTTGCATTCGAATATCAGCAACTGCGAGAGGATGGTAAAAGTATTGAGGTCAAGGACATCATGGAAACGTGGACACTTCAGCGGAACTACCCACTGGTCACTGTTCGCTGGTCACCTACATCCCCGGAGAGCGTCAATGTGACCCAAGAGAGATTCCCGAAACACAAGTCTGGGTATACAAATAAGAGCTTTTATGTTGTTTTTTTATGCAATTAAGAATTTAAGCGTCCACGAAAAGAGGGAAAAACGAAAATAAAACAAGCAGATTATTTTTGTCAGAAATTTGCATAAAATTAGCATGTGAATGTGTATTAAATTTTTTACAATTCTGCTTATTCATTTTTAATAAGGTTATATAATTCTTCGAGGGTGAGTTTATACAATGAAATTACAAGTGCTGGAGGGGAACGATATTTTAAGAAGGAAAAAACAAGGGATTTTCGGAAAGGAATTTTCTATTTTTAAACAATAAAGAACTCCCCGATAATTGTGTTGATAAGTTTAAAATTTCGGTAAAGGTAAGATGATAATTTTTCTCAATAAATTGTTTTAAGAATTTTTATAAGTAAAATCATCTTTGGAAATGGATAAAACGAACTACGTCTGATTCTGGAACTGGGACTTTCACAGGGAAGTAACAATTAAATGTCAAAAAAAAGGTTATTTTATGTACTTACAAAATGTTTGAATGCCTTATTGTCTTTTGTAGGCCCTTGTCCAAAAGAGTTTTATGTGTCAACCTTATTTTTTTATGTTTCATCTTGACGTATACCCTCAGCTACAAATGGACTATTCCTATTACATTCACCACCAGCGGGAACCCAAACTTCCAGCAGACCGACAAGGATGTTCATTGGTTCAGTAGATTTCAGGAATCTGGTAAGTTAGTTATATTTCTTTATATCTAAATACAAAGTTAACAAAATCTGGAATTTTTAATGAAGTTAAAATAGACAAAGAAAAGACAAGTCATTACAATAAAAACAAATGACATTTTATCTTACATCTTAGAGAGGTGAAATTTGACTTGCAGGACGCAATAATGTTATGTATCGAAGGAGAGTCCGTAACTGATAGGACACATTGGCGTAGCGTGGGTATGTGCCGCCCGGGGCAACCCCCCCCCCTGGGAAAATACAAATATTCTCTAGAGCAGTGCTTCTCAAAGTTGTGATCCGCGGACCGGTGCCGGTCCGTGGGCCATCCGCCGCAGGTCCGCAGAAGTTGTCAAGAAAAGACAGAAAAATATAATTGTAATCCACCATAAGCAACCTCTAATACTAAGCCTATAGAAAATGTCGAATTTTCGGCAATTAGTACATAAATGAAGCAAATAGAATAACATAAATTACATTTCGCTACGACCTCAGTGTAAGGTAAATAGTTTGCCGGTCCCTGGTGCAATAGAAAAAGATGCTGCCGGTCCACCATACTAAAAAGTTTGCGAAGCACTGCTCTAGAAAAAAGACAATTCTTTTAGAAAGTAATAAGGACATTATTCATTTTTTTATGTTAGAAATAAATAGGAAAGCTTTCATTAAAAATAAATAAAATTAAAGTTTCTGCTTTTATTTATGGCACAATCTTTAATGTATCAATGTTGCCAGCCATGCCTGCTTAAAATTCAAAATAGCTATTAGATTAAAGAAATGGTGTACGAAAATCATAACTGCCAATCCTTACTTTACTTTCTACAGTAATCTCATCTTATGAAGAATACAAATTTCTCCTCAACTATTTCTATACATAACATGACTACATATTCGCTTAGATCTTCACAATTTTCTCTGTCGTTATTTGACTGGAACGTACAATTAAAATCGTAAGGTTTCCACGCAAAGTTTTAGTGAAAGTCAAAGCACCCTTTAGTCCATTCGATTCTCCTTTGCAAAGTTTTAATTTTTTTTCCACAAAACTTTTGTAAATAATTTCGCTCTTCATTGACTTCATAAAGTACATGTTCCCAAATGACCAGAAAAAATTGCATTGTGACCAGCAAAGTTCCTGCGTCTGTTCATGTGTTTCAATTTCGTCTGCCTTGGTCAGTTTTTCTATCTCCTAAAACTGCAAAATTCTCATTTTGAATTCGAGGGGACAAGTTGTTTTTTAAAATCATTTGCAAATTTAATTCTCGAAGCACTTGATGGTACTTTGTTAGCAGATGCATAAGTTCCAGAATATTTTGCACTAGTATATTCCTCTCTGGGACAACGAAAAGCCAAATTCTAAATTGCCAGGATTTCATAATGTCAAACATTATAGCACGGACTTCTTGCCCCTTTGGTTTTTTTTTCTTTTACAACTTATTATTGTTATTTTTTAATTGTGTATTTTTTTAAATCTGATTTCTGATTCCTTCCATTTACAAATACTTTGGCAATGTTGAGCACGTGATCACGAGTGGCCACATTTGAATTTATTTTGTGTCAACTATTATTGCATTAGATAAGCAACATTGTTCATTATTTTTGCTTAAGCAAAAAAACAGAATACGTTAAAATTATAAATGAAGATGCTTTAGGCGAATACGCCATTTAATTACGCTAACAATTTTTTTTCCCCAGTAATTTACTTACGTCGAAATTATAAACATCTGATACGACTCTTTTCTATTTTGGTGTAAGATCCGTGTCTATTTTTAAATCCTTTATATTAACTCGTGGTGTCTGCGGCGGACCTTGCTTGCTTGCTTGCTTGCTTGCTTGCTTGTCGCCAAAACTTTTGATCGATTTTTAACCCACTTGCTCGCAAGATAGCGAGCTGAAATTTTGCAGGCAGTTTCGTACCGATGATAAAAACAATGTATCAAAATTTCAGATCGATCGCATGTACCGTAATTAAATTATTGATTTTTTAGATTATTTTTTTTATTCCTATGTATCATGCTATTTTTTGAGATAGAGCGTCGCGGTGCGTATTATATTGAACAACCTTTCTGTCGCGCAATGAGGTGCGTATTTTATTGACAGCTCTTTTTATAAACATATTCCTGATCGGTGCGTATTATATTAAACATGTTTTACGACACAACTTCAATTTTGTATTTCTGGATGGTCTGGCGCTGCGTATTATAATGAACATTCTTTTAGTTACTTCTCGTACATAAAGGATTTATAGTCAAAAACTTGGTTTTTTACGGGTTTTCTTATTAAATCCTTTATATTAACTCGTGGTGTCTGCGGCGGACCTTGCTTGCTTGCTTGCTTGCTTGCTTGTCGCCAAAACTTTTGATCGATTTTTAACCCACTTGCTCGCAAGATAGCGAGCTGAAATTTTGCAGGCAGTTTCGTACCGATGATAAAAACAATGTATCAAAATTTCAGATCGATCGCATGTACCGTAATTAAATTATTGATTTTTTAGATTATTTTTTTTATTCCTATGTATCATGCTATTTTTTGAGATAGAGCGTCGCGGTGCGTATTATATTGAACAACCTTTCTGTCGCGCAATAAGGTGCGTATTTTATTGACAGCTCTTTTTATAAACATATTCCTGATCGGTGCGTATTATATTAAACATGTTTTACGACACAACTTCAATTTTGTATTTCTGGATGGTCTGGCGCTGCGTATTATAATGAACATTCTTTTAGTTACTTCTCGTACATAAAGGATTTATAGTCAAAAACTTGGTTTTTTACGGGTTTTTCTTATTAAATCCTTTATATTAACTCGTGGTGTCTGCGGCGGACCTTGCTTGCTTGCTTGCTTGCTTGTCGCCAAAACTTTTGATCGATTTTTAACCCACTTGCTCGCAAGATAGCGAGCTGAAATTTTGCAGGCAGTTTCGTACCGATGATAAAAACAATGTATCAAAATTTCAGATCGATCGCATGTACCGTAATTAAATTATTGATTTTTTAGATTATTTTATTTATTCCTATGTATCATGCTATTTTTTTAGATAGAGCGTCGCGGTGCGTATTATATTGAACAACCTTTCTTTCGCGCAATAAGGTGCGTATTTTACTGACAACACTTTTTATAAACCTATTCCTGATCGGTGCGCATTATATTAAACACGTTTTACGACACAACTGCAATTTTGTATTTTTGGATGGTCTTGCGCTGCGTGTTATAATGAACATTCTTTTAGTTACGTCTCATACGTAAAGGATTTATAGTCAAAAACTTGGTTTTTTACGGGTTGTTTTTATTTATTAAATCCTTTATATTAACTCGTGGTGTCTGCGGCGGACCTTGCTTGCTTGCTTGCTTGCTTGTCGCCAAAACTTTTGATCGATTTTAACCCACTTGCTCGCAAGATAGCGAGCTGAAATTTTGCAGGCAGTTTCGTACCAATGATAAAAACAATGTATCAAAATTTCAGATCGATCGCATGTACCGTAATTAAATTATTGATTTTTTAGATTATTTTATTTATTCCTATGTATCATGCTATTTTTTGAGATAGAGCGTCGCGGTGCGTATTATATTGAACAACCTTTCTGTCGCGCAATAAGGTGCGTATTTTATTGACAGCTCTTTTTATAAACATATTCCTGATCGGTGCGCATTATATTAAACATGTTTTACGACACAACTGCAATTTTGTATTTCTGGATGGTCTGGCGCTGCGTATTATAATGAACATTCTTTTAATTACTTCTCGTACATAAAGGATTTATAGTCAAAAACTTGGTTTTTTACGGGTTTTTCTTATTAAGAAGTTAATTTTAATATGTTGGACACTCTTTAAATCTTTCTGCAGTAATAGTAATCTACTTATATCAATTTAGTGCATGTATGTTGTTATAATTTTAATAGTTTTTGGAATGTCATGGATATAGCAATTTTAGCTTCTGACAAACTTGAATCAGTTATAGGTACCAGCACATCAGTGTTTTGTTCTTATACTGATTCAATCCCTTGATTATTCATTTCAATAGTAGCTTTGGTATTCGAAGAATTTATTTGAATTCATCATGGCGTTTAAAGTTTTGGCATAAGAAAAGTTATCGTATTTTAACAGATCCTTCCTATCTATTATTAACTTTTACTTTGGCTTTTCTTTTCTTTTATTTAACTTGATTTAAAGCTTTCACTTTTTTATAAAATTTATTAATAACGAGGAATTTGCCACCCTAAACAAAGTGCCGCCCTTAGCATTAGATTGGCTAAAGTTTTAAATTGTTAAGCTACAGCAATTTTCGCTGCTACAACAGGAGTAGCTGTCAAATTTGAAGAATCAATTGAGTTAAAAGCAGATCAGTGTCTTGTTCTCATGCTACATGGGCCTCTTGGTTTTCTGTTCATTAGCATAAGTGACAGAAGAATTTATATCCAATATTGAGTTTAAATTTTTGGCAGAATAATCGTTCACATATTTTAGAATAATACCCTTATTTATTTAATTAATTTCTTATGTGGTTTCTATTTTATTTTGATAAAAAGCTCCACAATCTTTCAAAATTGACTTTCATATTTCAGAAGCTAATAAACAACTAGGAATTTTCCGCCCCCTAAAACAGTGCCACCCGGGGCATTTGCCCCCTCCTCCCCCCCCCTCCCGCCACGCCACTGATAAGACATGCATGATAGGGATATTTCACTTTTAACTATAGCACGGTTTTTAAAACATGAAAAAGCTATCCAAAATTCTGGTGAAGTGAAACGTGACAAGAATTGAATTTTTCTAGACATGAAGGGTTACGGGAAGTGAAGGGATTACGGGAATTGACAGCGTTACGGGAAGTGACAGGGTTACAGGAAGGGAAAGACTTACGACTCTAAACTCTAGTTAAATAAACTATGCATTCTCTTATCTTGCCTTAGATATTAAATACCCTAATTCCAAGTTTATTGCGCCCTTGCTTATCTATGGGTTATGTCTAGTCTTGCATTTTTGGAAGTTTAAAAAAACTATAAAAGTGTGTTCTTAATGATGGCTCATGGTGTATGATTTAATCAAAAGCTTTTCTACTGGCTGGATCACAGCAGTGGTGTAATTGTTGAAATCTTCTGCCTTTGCAAAAAATTTGTTTTTTTAAATAGCCGCCAACCACGGGTTAACATCCTCTCTGTTGAACCCCCCCCCTCCTCAAACCACCACAGTTCCTAAGCCACTAAACTACTTAGGGGTATTGTCGAAATGCTGAATAATTATATTATGTTTGTGTGTAACATATGGTAGTTTATACATAGACAGATAACTAATCGGAACGCAAGAATAAATTATTTCAAGATCTTATACTGAGTAAATCAAAATTTGGCAAGTACCAATAGCTTCATTGAAATGTAAATTGTGGTGAATTAAATAAATGTATTACTATTCTTTCCTAACAGCCACCTTCACAGTGGAACCGTGGGGAACATCACGTGACCATATAACAAACGGCAGAGAGGGTAACACGACAAAACACTGGATCCTGGCCAACGTAAATCGCGTCGGATTTTACAGGGTCAACTACGAGAGGGAGAACTGGGACGCACTTGCAGAGCAGCTCAGGAGAGATCATAAGGTTAAAACTATTTGAAACTACGTCCAATCAAGCACGCATTGGTTACAAACTGACTCTTCTTCGTATCAATCACTTTGACGCCTGTCCGTCTCCCGCGCGAACGTTGTTTTGTGGTGTCTCTCGGGCTCATACATACCCTTTTTGCATGTTATTCATCTGGAGTCCCCGAACGTCGCTTTTTTTTTCCTAAGTCACCGTCTTGTCAAATTAGAATGTCTGCTGGCTCGCTTGTTTTTCTGTGGCTAAAACATGTAATGCCATATTCGGTTAACGATATGTGATCGAACAAAAGGATATTTAAAGCATGTAACAAACATAAATATGTGTTATTTATTTATGCGTCGAGAACGTGATAAAACTGATTACATGCAGGTGTTTAGATCTGGATGCAAGTTGTATGTAAAAATTAGTTCCAAACAAATAGAAGACATATAATTTGCAGACTATTGATCCGTAGATTGCGTACGTTTATATGCCGCGCTTAAGAATATTATATCTTTGAAATTTTAACAAAATTTAGGCTGTTGCTAAACATAACTTTTGGGTTATTGCCCGATATATAATTTGTTTATCACCCTCCAAGACATAATAACATTCTATTCCACGTAAAGGGCATCATAAATTAATGGGTACGTTTGCGAGGCAATTTTATTTAAGAATCATGAAAGTTCTCTGTTAAGACAATACATTAAAAAAAATAAGCAACAACAAAAAGTTTTTCTTTGATTTATTCATGCAGATGATACCAGTCACCAGCAGGGCCATGCTGATTGATGATGCTTGGAAACTCGCAAAGTAAGTATAAGAAATTCCGTCGGAAGGAATAAGTTATTTGGAAACTATCAATGTTACAATAATGAATTCTGAAGGATTCTTCTTCAAGGGAGGAAACAGGTTAGGGTGACAATGGCATTTTCAATGGTATTGCAGCAACACGCCAATGACTCCATATTTAAATGGTATCTATGAACCTATTAATCTACATATATATCAGTTTTTCCAATGTGTTCTGACTTCAAAAACATTTTGATTGAAAAGTTTGTTTTAAAAAATTGTTTAGATTAAATCATGGGTGCTCCCCCCTTTTCTTTTAAACACATGAAAACAAGAACAATTTTATTCTATTACCAAATCACATTTCAGAGGAAACTACCTGAGCTGGGATGTTGCCATCAATATGATTGTTTACCTTGACAATGAAGTTGAGTATATTCCGTGGCTCACTGCAGTCAATGCCATCACGAGTGCTGGAGAAGCGATTAAGTCAGATGGTATAGAGGTGAGAGGTCAATCCTTCCTATGCAACTTTGACCGTGTTTTTTTTTCTTTTACGTAATAAAAATGCATCCCTTTTTGTTGAGGGGAGGGTATTGAATGAAAGTAAACACACATCGCAATGCCCTACCGCTAAGCTTTTAACATGTGGAAAATATAAATTACTTTTATTTACAATTTTTAAAAAATATGTATATTATAAAAAGTAATACTCGCTGCTTCAAGTCATGCTGTTGAACTCAATGTCTTTCCTTCTATTCTGTTTGTTGCTTTTGAAAAAAAATTAATTTCTTTTTTCTGATTTTATACTCCAAGAAATTTATGCAAAGCAAACTCACTCCACCTTACGAATTCCATCGACGAAGAAATATCACAGCTACTCTTGAACAAAGGTTAAGTTTATTTTATCTGTGTCATGCCTGTCTTGGTAATTTTTATTCTTGCACAATTTATAATGGCTTTGTCTTGCACATTAACAAGAAGTTATGGAGCAATAATATGTAATCTTGATGATGCTGGAGGGAGGAGACGTGCCGGAAGTTGGAGTTGGAGTAGATAATGATACCTGATAAATTGAAATGTAAAAACTGATAACTTTAAAAGTAAAAACTTATAATTTTAAAATTAAAAACTGATAACTTGAAACGTAAAAAAATTATAACTTTAAACGTAAAAAAAACTAATAATTTGAAAATTAAAAAACTGATAACTTTAAAAGTAAAAAAAACAACTGATAACTTGAAGTATAAAACAACTGAGGGCTAATTGCTTTATTTAAGGTGACATTCTGAAACTGCCGCGTGATTTTGGTTTCAATAAATAAAAGTGACATTCCTCCTGCTGTGACTCCGATTGTAGTTTGAATAAAAGTTTCTGTTTTCTTTTACGTGTTCCTTTCCGTTCCTTTGCATTTGATAGCCCTAGGCTGACTCAACACCATTTAATAATGCGCTAATTTCTTTTTTCAATCCGATGTTTCTTAAAAATGATTCAAACAATATCTTTAAATAAAGCGACAATTTCTATAAATAATATTCAAGTGTAACATTTCAGCAAATTTTCCTGTCTTGTAGCCCGTGCTTGCAAAAAGGAAACACAAATATTTTTAAATTAAATTTATTTAAGAAATAATCTACCCTGCCATAATAAATATTAAAGAAGATAAAAAGAATAGACACACGTTTAATCATGGGCAATCCTGGAGAACTCTGTACATAAACATAATTTTACTGATTATTTTATTCAATCAAAAACTTAGGCTTGCCGGTCAGTTAATTACAGCTTTAGCCTGCAAATGGAATGTTACCAACTGCCTTGAGGATGCTCGTACGGAATTTAAACATTGGAGGAATAGCCAGGGAGAAAATCGGTATGTAAAATAAAAATGAAAGGGGGGAGGGGGGAGTTAGACCTGTAAGGTTGTATAAGATTGTGACTTGTTATGACTGTTGAGCAGAGGCGTCACTAGGGTTGGTGTTGTCACTCAGTGCGGTAGCTCGTGGTGTCACCCCATCACGACTTACCCCACAGAAGCCCGCTGGGTCTGCCATTGTTTACTAACGGGAACATACATAATTGAACATTTGGCGCCACCCCTGGTGAAGTGTCACCTGGTGCGGTGAACACCTCCCGCACACCCTAGTGACGCTTCTGCTGTTGAGGTTCAACACACAAACAAATAATTTTTTTTTAATTATTACAGAAGAACAGAAATAATAATACTACATGAAAGCTTTCTCGCAGTCCTGTTCTGTATGATATGTATACAAACATTTATTTTAAAGACAACTATTGTTTAAATTTTATAAATAACTATGGAGTTTTTGTGTTTTAAAATTGAAATCTTGCAGCCTTGATCCAAACTTTGAAGAGACTTTCCTTAACTATGGCATGGTGAATGGCGACGAAGAAGATTGCGAATTTTTACTTAACGTGAGTTTCATTTGAGTACTTATTTGATAAGCTAGTTGGACATAGCCATAGTGCCAATTGATACAATGCGTACAATCTAGTTGTTGTTTTTTTTAAACACACATAGTAGCTTGCTCTAGCCTCTTCTTATTTGCGCTGATCCATTAACCATACGTGTCTTTATGAGCTATTTCCTGTTAGTTCTATAGTGGTAATTAAAACTAACTCACAAAACCACATTTTTAGATACATCTTAAATGGATTGTGAATAATTGATCTCATACCCTTTCAAGAATTTATAATCCTATAATAGTTTAAGCAGTTAAGTCATACGAAAATAACAATTAATCTCCTTGGAGGTGAAATGATGTGCATTGACCCAATCTGTTCTTTACTCTCTGTATATCAAATATCTATTTATACATTAAAATATTTTATAGTCCAAATAAATTCGTAGCGGGAAAAAAATCACGTTATAGAATTTAGAAAAATTTGAACCATTATCAATTTTATGCAAATGGCTTAATCAAATTATTATGGTTATGATGAAGAATGATTGTCATTTAGTATTTGTATCAGTGTGACATTTAATCTGAACAGAATGAAAGTCCATTTAAATCCCTATTACATGTCTGCCTCACCATTATCCATGCGGCACATAAATTACTTTTTAAAATGTTTCGTATCCTTAGCTTTGCAGCGTAAAAGTGTATTTGGTTCGAATGTTGGAACTATGTGTTTAATGTCACGTTTTACCAAAATTTAATATGAATAAATACAGTCTCCAAATATGTTGCAAATATAATAAGTTTAATAAATTGTTTATAAAACGTATTTTAAACGCTCGTTCACATCAGTAAGAAGTGACATTAACGACTTCGGTTAGTGTCACATTCGGTGCAAAGGTGTCAATGGGTCTCGGAGTGAGTCCCAACATTGATCCCCGAGAGTCACAAATGGGCATCTGAATAAGTACTAATCTAGTCCCCTACCAGTGAGTCAAAAATGGGCATCTGAATATGTACTAATCTAGTCCCCTCCCAGAGAGTCACAAATGGGCATCGGAATGAGTTCTAATCTAGTCCCCAACCAGAGATTCACACATTTTTCACTTTTCCCCAAACAGTAAATAAAACTTGTATACCCTATATTCAAAGGAGTATAATTCTGGGCTTAAATATGCATAGGTCTATCACTGTATTTCAAGCCGCGTTTAGTTATACATGTAATTACATGTATTAGTTATTTTATGTATTTGTTATTACATGTATTAGTTATTACATGTATTAATTATTACATGTATTAGTTATTACATGTATTAATTATTACATGTATTAGTTATTACATGTATTAGTTATTACATGTATTAGTTATTACATGTATTAGTTATTACATGTATTAGTTATTACATGTATTAATTATTACATGTATTAGTTATTACATGTATTAATTATTACATGTATTAATTATTACATGTATTAGTTATTACATGTATTAGTTATTACATGTATTAATTATTACATGTATTAGTTATTACATGTATTAGTTATTACATGTATAAACCACTTTTAAATTGAACAAACTAAAACTCCCACCTAAAATCAACTTAAATTCTTCTCTGTTCTCTTAAAACCTTCACATCCGTTTATAAGCATTGAAGTTAAAGCAGTAATAATATCCTTTCCCCAGCCGAGTTTCCAAAAATGTCCGCCATTATTATTTATTTTATTTTCAGAAGAGCGAAGCTGCAAGGTCTAATTCAGAAAAGTCCCTCCTTCTAACATCATTGTCATATTGCAATGACACATATGTTTTGAGAAAGTAAGTTTCTTCGAAAAGGAGATACAAATAAAGAGCATTAATTGATGCATCTTATATAAACTCTCATGAACTGAATATGAAAGTAGGTGAAATTGATAAATGTTTTTATCGATGTGTTTAAACGACATTTTATCCTCGAAAACTTTAAATTCGAGCTAGATTGTTGACTGACTTGGTTTCATAGCGTATTTCTGCAAACAGTTCCTTGTCACACAGTGATGCATGGCCCAGCGTTCTAAATTGAGCCAATTATTAAAACTTTTCACTGTTACTTTCCTTGTTTTGCTGCGTCTCCTTCAGGCTTACCAATACGCTCTTCACCAGAGTGCAGTCACTCTCTCTCTCTCTCTGTATCATTTTTACTATTTCATTTAGAGTATATACCCCATCCCCCGAATTAGGAATGAAACCATTATTAATTTATAGAAGCTATTCTTTAATAAAAATTGAAAATAAATTGTGTTGCTTCGGAGGTGAAACCGAAAATTTCCGACCGACATCCATGCCAAAATTAATTTACGTGTTTCAAAATACTTTTAAAACAACATGTGCGTTTTTTTATTGGTGTTTTCTTTCCTATATTTTTGTTTAAGGACTTTAAAAACTTTTTAAAAATTTTATTTTGCCAAAGACATCATGAAAATTTATCTTTATCACTGTGTTTTTACAGGATCTTGCAACTTATTTTAGACTCAAATTCTTCCGTGCCTCTCAATGATGCTAAAGTTATCCTCAAAAATGTGATATCAAAGCCCAATGGACGATCGTTAGCCTGGGAGATCCTAACAAACCGAATCGAAGAACTTGAAAGAAAGTAAGAATTTAAAATCTTCGCCTGATTGCCTATTTCTCTTTCAGATATATTTATTTTCATATTATTATATAAAGCATTTTAGTTTGTGTTACAAGCTTATTATGCTAGCTCCAAGAACTATACATCTAACAAGAAATTTTATAACAGTACACAGATCAGCTCTGTGATCTGCCCAATCGCTTTCTCATTTTATAAATATTTTCTTCTGAGGTTATTTGTTAGGACAGGGGAAAAAAAGCTATTTAAGTTCTATACGCCACTACTTCATACAGCACCGTTTATCTATGGAACAAAACCTCTTATTTCCCTGCATAACCACTATGTAATTTACCAATAAAACAAAGCAAATTAGTTCTATAAACTAGCAAAGACACATCAATTCATTAACCAAAAAAAAAGAAAAGACTTCAGTTCTCAATACGTACCTGTCCATCCTTTGTTTATCTACAGCAGAAACCCTCACAGTTCTTAACACAACAACATCATGTCTTTCATTATACTGTTGTTACTTTTTCAGAAACGGGATGCAAATGAAAATCCTCTCTGAGTCGTTCTCTACGGTACTGGATCAAAGATCTCAACTTGCAGACGTCAGTTTTAACTTAATTGAAGTCGAATTTATTTATCGTTGTTTTTTTTCCATTAATTCTGGTTTTGGGGTATTTGCGAAAAACACAAAACACATTAATAAAAATTTATTTAAACGCATCAAATGCTGGAGTTCAAATAGAATACATAATATTTTTTATTTAAAATAATACTATACCCATGGTTAAAAATGCAAGAATGTTCACTTGAGTTTAAGAAAAGAAGATTTCAAAACGCCACATGCGAAACATGAGATTTATATATCATAAATATATCAATGTTCTATAATCCCATTTTGTTTGGCTTTTACCCTGCAGGTCTAGGTTATCAGCGAGGATAGATGAAATACGACAATGAGGTTGCTTTTGTTTTTTTTTGGAGTTCACAGAACCGCAAGAATGCAGAGATCGAGACTATACTTGGGAATAACCTGAGCAGTGACACATAATATGGGAACCATTGAGGAGAAAGTTTGAGGAGATTATTCTCTAGAGCAAGGGTGGGCAAACTACGGCCCTAGGGGCGCATGCGGCCCACCTGAGTATATTATGTGGCCCGTAGGCATGTACAACTGCGATCTTATGTCAATGTTAATTTTCTTTGTTTAGAAGTTTGCTATATTTTAAACATTTTATTCCGAGTATTTGTTTCGAATCTTGGGATATTAAATCGGTTGTATGGCGGCTCCAAAACTGATTAGTAGGGCTGTTATCGATTAATTTAAATTTAATCGTTAACTTTTGAAAAATTAACGATTAATTAATCGTTAATTTCGATTAAAGCCAAAAAAATAAGTTTATGACGTCATTAAACTGAACATTTCAAGGGAAGGGAAGTAACAAAAAAGGTAATTGACTTTTTTTGAGTTATTTCCCCTGTCTTACAGATAGTTATGAATAAATATGAACTACTTGACCTTACGGCACCTCAGGCGGTGACCTAGTTATAGATTGAGTCTATTATTAGACTTCCGGTAAATAATGACCAAGCCTATTGAGCCGTTTTCCATAGAAGAAGGGATGTGTTGGTTGTAAAGTGAGTTAGCCCAAAATTTTTAATTATGGTTTTAAATAACTGCATGTCTCTTCAAAAACTTCTACACTTTAATGTTAATTTTTATTTGTGTAAGTTTGTGTAAAATAACTGTTAATGGAACAACCATGAGATTCGGTCTTTTTTCTAATACTTGAAAAGTTTTTTGGTTTTCATTGAGGTTGTCTCTGGGTAGATTACCTTAAAAATGTCTTAGACCAGTGTCAATGTAAAATTATCTGAGTCTAGTCACATGTACTGACTCTATCTAATCTATACAAATTATCTAACATATTATATTGACATTTTATTTATAGAGATTTCATGGCTTATTTAGTGCATTTATTTAAGAGTTGATGTTTTAGTGTTATTCAAAATCATTTCTTTATAAAAAAAAATCGTTCACAATTGTACAAATACAAAGTACAAACAGAACAATCATGTCTCAGTAACTAAATTTTCTTTTATAGCAGTATCGATACTTCTTTGAAATCAACGAGTACCAACGTTCATACATTAAAATAAACACAACATGTTTTATACGAATGTTCAGCTTTTTTGTTGTTGTTGTTTTTGTTTTTTTTTGCTTTGTTTTGTTTTTGGTTGTGTTTTTGTTGTTTTTTTTTGTTTTTTTTTGGGTTTTGTTTTTTTGTAATGAACTTATTTTATTGGTCATTTTGGAATATAATTAAACAAAAAAATCAATAGTAAGTCTTTAGAAACCGTTAATAAAATCTAAATTTCCCTTCTCAACATGCAATTTACATATTTTAAAGTTACAGTACAACTATAAGTGTCACTTAAAGATGTGAAAAGAAAATCGTTTTTTGTAACTCATGAATATGGGGCAAAACATGTTAGTTGGTAATACTAATTTCTGATGTATTATGAGTGATGAGAAAACGTGACGTAAAAAGGTGTAATAAGGCAAAAAGTGACTGCAGGAAACATCTTTGCTCATCCATTAGTGAGACGGCAATAAACATATCTGCTCATTCACTAGTGACATGGCAATAAACATCTCTACTCATTCACTAGTGAGAGGCAATAAACATCTCTACTCATTCACTAGTGAGAGGCAATAAACATCTCTACTCATTCACTGGTGAGATGGCAATAAACATCTCTACTCATCCACTAGTGACATAGCAATAAACATCTCTACTCATCCACTAGTGACATAGCAATAAACATCTCTACTCATCCACTAGTGACATAGCAATAAACATCTCTACTCATCCACTAGTGACATAGCAATAAACATCTCTACTCATTCACTAGTGAAATAGCAATAAACATCTCTACTCATCCACTAGTGAAATAGCAATAAACATCTCTACTCATCCACTAGTGACATAGCAATAAACATCTCTACTCATTCACTGGTGAGATGGCAATAAACATCTCTACTCATTCACTAGTGAGAGGCAATAAACATCTCTACTCATTCACTAGTGAGAGGCAATAAACATCTCTACTCATTCACTGGTGAGATGGCAATAAACATCTCTACTCATTCACTAGTGAGAGGCAATAAACATCTCTACTCATTCACTGGTGAGATGGCAATAAACATCTCTACTCATTCACTAGTGAAATAGCAATAAACATCTCTACTCATCCACTAGTGACATAGCAATAAACATCTCTACTCATTCACTGGTGAGATGGCAATAAACATCTCTACTCATTCACTAGTGAGAGGCAATAAACATCTCTACTCATTCACTAGTGAGAGGCAATAAACATCTCTACTCATTCACTGGTGAGATGGCAATAAACATCTCTACTCATTCACTAGTGAAATAGCAATAAACATCTCTACTCATCCACTAGTGACATAGCAATAAACATCTCTACTCATTCACTGGTGAGATGGCAATAAACATCTCTACTCATTCACTAGTGAGAGGCAATAAACATCTCTACTCATTCACTGGTGAGATGGCAATAAACATCTCTACTCATTCACTAGTGAGAGGCAATAAACATCTCTACTCATTCACTGGTGAGATGGCAATAAACATCTCTACTCATTCACTAGTGAGAGGCAATAAACATCTCTACTCATTCACTAGTGAGACGGCAATAAACATCTCCACTCATTCAATAGTGAGAAGGCAATAAACATCTCTACTCATTCACTAGTGAAATAGCAATAAACATCTCTACTCATTCACTGGTGAGATGGCAATAAACATCTCTACTCATCCACTAGTGACATAGCAATAAACATCTCTACTCATCCACTAGTGACATAGCAATAAACATCTCTACTCATTCACTAGTGAAATAGCAATAAACATCTCTACTCATCCACTAGTGACATAGCAATAAACATCTCTACTCATCCACTAGTGACATAGCAATAAACATCTCTACTCATCCACTAGTGACATGGCAATAAACATCTCTACTCATCCACTAGTGACATGGCAATAAACATCTCTACTCATCCACTAGTGACATGGCAATAAACATCTCTACTCATCCACTAGTGACATGGCAATAAATATCTCTGCTCATCCACCACTGAGACTTAGAGAGGTACTTGCTAATCCACTGGCTTGTTTTCTATATCCATAAAGGAAGAGCACAATTTTTCCCCTGGCCTGGATAATAATATCCAGGGGCTACAGTGTGAGACTCACCTTG
Source organism: Ampullaceana balthica (assembly GCA_944989445.1). Lineage (NCBI taxonomy): Eukaryota > Metazoa > Mollusca > Gastropoda > Lymnaeidae > Ampullaceana > Ampullaceana balthica. Next base: position 894,818 of record CALYLW010000402.1, read on the forward strand.
CATGTGAATAACGATCACCGTCACACCACAGACTAAACGAGGAAATAGTAGACATACCTATTATACTACCAATTACAAAATTACATACGCTCCTTCTATACTGACGATTAATGCGTCGTACGCTTATCCATGTTGAATCTATCCCTTAGGATATTTAAATTTTTTTAAAGTCATTTCCTTATCCATATCCATAACCCTTTCCATTACTTTTTCAACTACAATTTAAAGTTTCAGGTCAGTTTTTTTCATGTTGGAAAAAATACGAAACTAAAAGAATAATGAGATTTATGGTTGTATTGAAAAACGGGACTAGATTGCCATGTTTTAAATTTACATAACCAAAAAATTGATAAAAATTTATATCCGTCTACAAGTAATTCAACAGAACACTCAAAACAAATTTGAGTAATTTAAGAATTTACCCACTTTTTAAGGACATGATGAATACGTCTACTGGAATTGAAGTGAATAGAAAATATTCCAAGCGTGTTAATTGTGACATTGTGCTCACAAGCCTTTTACATAAAATAACACATCGTTTATTTTATAGTTCTGATGTCCCGGAGCACCAATGCCACAGGCTAACCAATGAAGTCAGGAGAAGAAGTAACGCCGCGGTGCTGACTCCGCCAGGGGCACTGTTGCAGATGACTGCGTTCAAGTTTTTTATCTCTTCCTCGTTGCACTGTTTTGTTTCCATCAACAAGTCGTGAGATGCTGTCAACTTTGTGCAAGCCTCTTCCACGGTCGAATCTTGCATCTGTGCCTCTTGGTCCAGCATGGTCCTCTTGCAATCCGGCGACAACACTACGATGACCTTATGGATTTCGTCTCTCTGCTGCTGTTCCTTCGGCTCGTACACCCTGGGGACCACGCAGACCGCTGGCTCTAGTACGTCGTAGTCGTCGTGCGTGCATGTGCCCCGCGTTACCAGGGTGGGACCCGCTGACTTCACTTTGAGGCAGAGGTCCTCCAGGCTTATTTTACCCTTCAGTTCGTTGGCGATGACGTCTCGGCATCGTCCGGACAGTTTAGTTTGAACAGTTACCACGGCCTCATTCATCCGGGCCCCGGACGCGATGCTACTCTCGGCGGTGGCGTTATTTACTTTGCACACAATTTGGTGCAACATTTGTATGTCGCCCGGTGTGCAAATTAAATTATCGAGGAGCTGATCCTTTGTCGAATTAAGGATTGAGCATCCTGGTGGAGACTTGAGATTATTTAGATCCACACTTATGGTAGAACGACATCTTGTCGTTAGGTTCCTGACGACCTCATCAACGGGACCAATAGGCGTACATAGGACATCCTTGTCGTCACAGATGACCTCATAGAGTTTGTTGTAGTCAGCTTCGGTGCAATCAAAATTGGATAAAATAGTAGCAAATGTTTTAAGGGTATTGCAAGCCTCGACTCTGTCAGATTTACCTTCGGCTTGGGTGCGCGCGGTGGCCTTGCAAGTTTTAGAGGATAACTGTGTGTCTATGACGCACAAAACCTTTTCTCTGTGAGCATCTGCGTCTTTGTCGGGAGCTGAAGTAGTACTTGTTACAACAGCATTGTCACTGACGCAAACAGCGGTTTTTATGACCAGGATATCCGCTTCCGAGCAATTATTGGATTTCAAAGTATCAACCTGTGTTTTAGTTAAAGCACATGCGTCTTCAAGTGTGGACAACGTGTTAGCTGCCAAGGATGCTAGGTTTTTACACTCTTCAGATTTCACGTTCTTATTGATATAGTCCAATGCCATCTGTTTCTTAACAAATATTTCCTGTTCTGGTGATAATGTTGTTGCTTCATCAATACAGACAGCGGTTTTTATTACCAGGATATCCGCTTCTGAGCAATTGTTTGATTTCAATGTACCAACCTGTGTTTTAGTTAAACCACATGCATCTTCAAGTGTGGGCACCGTCATTGCTACTAATGAAACAATAGTTTTACAAGTTACAGACTCGACATTCTTGGTTATAAATTCTAACGCCCTCTGCTTTTTTGCTTCAACAATTTTCGGTTCTATGGTAGCAGCCACTGTTGTATCTTTCAGCTGCTGTGTGATGTGGGGATGTGTCACATTGGCGAGTGTGGTATGTGAGGTATTTAAGTTGTTTACCATATCATCACCATTTGCTGTAACTTCATGAATAAAGCAGCTCATGAGGCAAAGGCAGATTATGATCAAGTAGGGTACTTTCTGAATTTTCGTCATTCTCAAAACTCACGCGTAATGTCTGAAATAAAAGAAAAGTGTCCTTAATTTAGGCCTATAAACACATTTTTTTATACTGTATTTTTCTAGGATTGGAATGGGAATATGTTCAACATTTTATGTCTGGAAATCAGCTTGAGTTAATATGACAATTTCAAATATATTTGGTTTAACGCGTTAATTTCTTTCCAAACATCTAAAACACTAAGTATAATTCACTACTTTGAAACATATCGGCATTTGTCAAAAGTTGCGAAACCTATAGTGTTAATGATTTGTTCAAAATGTATTTAGCAACAATACATATTCCTTTGAAACTTATTTTAAATAAGAAGATATACAGATTACTTTTTTTAAAATAAATGTTTGTAATTGTTTATCATTAAAGTTAGTGAGGTCTTTACCTTTGATTTCTTGCTGCAAAGTGAGTTTACGTTAGTTCTAATTTAGTTACTGATGTCTCTGTTCTCACCGTTGTGCTATTTTCATGGGTTTTTTTTTATATTTTCTTTAAGGTTAAATAGTTTACAGAAGATTGTCAATTACAAGTAAAGTAAGATCAATTTGTTTCTTTAAAAAGGAGCAAATGGATAATTTTAAAATTGTTATTGTAAATATTTTTCTGACATAAAGCTACTGAAACAATAATATCTTCGCTTTTGCACCAATTTTACTTTTATTTGTTCCTTAAAGTTTCCTTTCAATATATTTAGTTTTTCATAACTATTGACTTATTAAATCAAAAATCTTTTAAGATATTTCATGTCGGGCTCATTGAAAGTGTCGCTAAAGTATTTAGTAATTACATTTTGTTTTTAAATTTCCATTTTGAAAGTCGGATTAATTTTATAATAAATACAAAGCTCACCTTATCTGCATTTGATTTTTCAAATATTGACTAAAGAAACGTTCATATCTTGATCGCATCAGCTTTAATAGCATGTATATATTTTATAACTAAAATTTTTAAAAGACCTGTTCCTTGCACACTATATTAGGAGCAGCATCAGCAGTAACCGATGTTACATTTATAATTTGAATATTATTGACGTCTAAATAATTCTACAGCTTTTTCTCCAACGTTGATTGCCGTTTACCTAACAAAAAATTTTATGCAAAATATCCTGTATCAATTTGTTGTTTCCTAGCATAGTTTTCAATTATTTGTAATAATTTTACCAAGGCAGTATAAGAACTGCTTGTATGAATGTTTTGATTTTCACCGAAATTTAGGGCAGAGTAATGAAAGTTAATAACTAGCCTGTAGAGATTTTAATTTGTCTTCGATTATTCTTAGTTGAACAAAATAAATATAAGATCAATTAAAAACAATTTTTGAATGTGTCGTTTTGACGGATTTAAGTTTTTATGCGTAAAAATACAATATCCTAGATTTACATCGAAACAATTAAAAACAAGAAATAAAAGCTCGAATGAGTATTTAAACGCAATTTCCAAAAAAGAATGTCCGATTTTTTTTGTTATTCAAGGAAATATACTAGACTAGGGGCAAGTACCCGGCTTTTTCCCGGGTTTAAAATAAGGTTTTTTGTAGAAGCGTACAAAACTGTTTATATTGATCCTATCGAGCTGATAATTTAATTTTTTTCGTATGTTATCATTGCGGGAGAGTACTCAACAACTTCCCAATAATTTCATGATCCTACGTACATGGGAAATTGGATATTTAATGATGAGTCTGTTTTATGTAGCTCATATTAGGAAAAAACCTACATTTGGGCCCAAGGCCCCCTAGTGAGTGATATTTTTTTTCGCATGTTACCATCGCAGGAGGGTACTCAAAAACTTTCTAAAGTTTCATGCTTCTACTTACACGGTAAGTTGGAGAATTAGTGATGAGTCAGTTTTAAATATGAAATTAAACAACCCCGTAAAAACAAAGTTTTTGACTATAAATCCCTTATACATGAGACACAACTTAAATTATTGATTATGTTCCAACGCGACAAACATTTACAGCCTGAAACTGAGTGAATTGCACCTGGTTAAAACACGAGATGTGGTCACCGATGGCTGGCGTGAAGTCCAGTGACCCGTAAAGATGTATACAATAGCGGCGTCTACATATAGTTTTATATAGATAAACTAAAAATGCATTAATGTAATTACGGTACGTTTGATCGATCTGAAATTTTGATACGATGCATTGTTAGGTGACACAAGTCTGTGTGCCAAATTTCAGCTCGATGGCCTTACGGGAAGTGTGTCATTTTTTACTTTTGTTTTTCCGCCCGACGACGAACGACAGACAGAGAGAGAGACAGAGAGACAGAGAGAGACGGCGTTGAAGTTAATATAAGGGATTTAAAAATAACTACATTCAGACCTGTAGCCCCCCAGTGAGTGATAATTTTAATATTTTTCGCAAATTACCATATTGGGAGGGTACATAACAACTTCTTAAAGTTTCATGCTTCTACATGCACAGGATATTGGAGATTTAATGATGAGCCTGATTTATATAGCTCATTTAAGGAAAAAACTACGTTTGGGCTCCCGCCCGCCCCCCCCTCCAGTTAAAACAATTTGATATTTTTTTACTGTTACCATTGCGTTAGGGTTGTCAACAACTATTCAAAGTTTCATGCTTCTACCTACACGGGAAGATGAGGAATCAGTGTTGATTCAGATTTACATAACCCATATAAGGGAAAAAAATTGTTTTGGGGCACCCGGGCTCCCATGAGTGGAGATTTTTTAATTATTTTTCACCAATTATTGTCATAAAAGTGTATTCAGCAAGTTCCCAAAGTTTCATGCTTCTACATTCACGGGAAGTTGGAGAATTAATGTTGAGTCAGTTTTAAATATAAGAAAAAAACTACATTTGGGCCCCGGCCCCCAGTCAGTGATAATTTATATATTTGTTTACCTGTTAACATCACCGAATGTTAATTAACAACCACCGAAAGTTTCATACTTCTACCTACACGGGAAATAGGATAATGTTTATTTTTTATTTTTTATAAAGCTCCTATAAGGAAAAAAACTACATTTTGGGCCCCCGGCCCCCAGTATCTTATATTTATGGAACTAAACCTTGTTAAGAACCTTTCTCGTGTCATTGTGTGTATATTTACCAAATTTCACGTTATTTGGTTGTCTGGATTTTGAGTTATTAGGGAACATACAGACAGACAACAAATGCGTCTTATGTGTATATATAGAGACGAGCACAGTGACCGTATGAGGCTACGGGGTAGGCACAATAAAAATAACTTTATTTGGTTTTGAGTCACAATTTCCCCTTAAAAATGAGTGTAAAAGCATCAGGAAATTAGGGTAGTGATAAATCAAACCTCTTCTTTATAAAAATCACGATATGTGAGTCCAGATAATAGAACGTATGATGAATTTTAATATTACCAATCAATTTCTGTATTTCTTCTTTAATAACGCTTGCTTTTCTCTTTATACTCTACCAGAATAACAAGGTCCTGAACAGTTACAAAAATGTAATGGGAAAGGCTCAATTTCTTTTCACGTGAATCAAAAAATGAAAGCAATATCTTTCAATATGATTCGTTTGGTTCTAGGAAAAGCTCCCAAAACACCCATTCCATTTTATAGTCTAAGCATGAAATTATTATTAGTTCAAGACGAATAGGATATTTTTTTAGCCATATAATATTTATAGGAATATTTATGCCTAGTGGAGAGTGGAAAATAGGTTTTATTGGTTTAAAAAACACATTTTCTTTTCAACTGAATAATAACATAAAAACAAAAAAAGTTTGTATTTTTTTTATTTATTTTTTTTTGTTGTTTTTTTTTGTTTATTTTGGGGGTTTCTTAAAGTTCTGAGAGATTGATTTTCTAATAAATTATGTCATTTTAAATGACTTCCTACTCTTTTCTTCTATAAAGAACAAAGAAATAAACTGGCAGATACTTGTTGCACTAAAATAACTGATTTTTTTCTTTGCATTTATATTTAAGCATTTTTTTTCATTGTAGCTTCTTTTAGCTTATAAAAGGACATTTATTTTTTCGTCAGATCACTCACTTTTTGAAGCTAGAACCTATATGTAAATCGTAATACCCGCGATATATCTTTACACTAAATATATGTACAATGTACACCTTAAAGAACAGTACAGTTTATATCCAAAGGACGTGCCAGGCAACCGCATTGTTCTAGAAATCTAATAATGTTTTAATGAATGTTTTAGCTTTCGTTAGCTCTTAAATACCTTTCTTAGTATTACTTTTTTCATGGCAAAAGCTCTCCAAAGCATTATTTCCATTTCCAGACTAAGTATGATCTTAGTCAAATGAATAGGATATTTTGTTAATTAGCCAGATATTATTTATGTGAATATTGTTGCTTAAGTGATGTGTGTATGGGGATTATTTGTTTTAAAGAAACATTTTAATCGGAAGCTTTGGGGCTTAAACTTTACCTTACTGGTTTAGTTTAATTTATGCAAAAAAGTATAAAAACAGTTTTTAAGCTATAGTGTTTATGCCACCCAGGGTTGGATGATATTATTGACTCCTACCCCGACAAAGAAAAGGTACCTTTCAAAAGGTCATAAAGTTGCCACTCAATATAAAAATAACTGTTTAACTTATTACCCACATTCTTAGGTCCGTGCATATAACTCCTATATAAAATCCATTTTCGTCTTTAATTGTAACTATTTTTTTTCAATTCATCTATTTCTTTGGGGCAATTTATGGATCAATCGTACCAGAAAAAAATCACGTAAAGCACCGAAAGAAAATAAATCACCACCTAAAAAACATTGGCATTGCCTTTCATCAATAAAATTCTGGTTTTACGCATGTGCCTTCTATCCCGAATGCATAGAAAAAATTATTAGTATTTGATTATTTATAATAATCTTTTTAAATGTCAAATACATAAAGTAATTTAAATTTAAGCAAATTAAGGATATAACGTAAAGTGGTAAAATGATACAGTGTATTTTATAATAAAGAAAATAATAGTATATAAATATTGTTAAAATATTACACTTAAGAAAACTGTGACTATGGTTTGTAAACAAAACCTAAGGTAGATTAACGTTTAACATAAATGTAGACATCTGGAGACAGATTAAAGCAAATAAATTTTTCGAACCGCTGGATAAAATACAAATGCATAAAGAAAATAGTGTTAAGGTGTAATAATTATTTTATTTTTTTAAGATATACATAGTCTTGTTAGAGGAGCAACAAATAAACCGTTTCATCACATTTAGTTTACATTAAAAAAAACAAAAAGAAATAAGACACTCACTGATTCACACACGTACACACGCATACTTATACACACATACAGCGGGATATTAACATAAATTATCACATTAAAATAATCACGGCTCTTTTTCCTTTGTTTCCTTTTAACAAATTAGGATTTACTTATACACATATACAGCGGGATATTAACATTAAAAAATCATATTAAAATAACCACGGCTCTTTTTACTTTGTTTCATTTTTACAAAATAATATGAGCTCATACTATTACGTTTCGTCACAATAATTTATGGCGAAAACGCCTTCTTGTTAATCTCGACACCAAAATGTTTATTATTTTTACGTCTTAATTTTCAATAATTTATTTTATTATCGGGAGTTACCCCGCAGAGGGGTTACACACTGACTGACTGACTGACGGACGCGCTTAGGCGCAATATATATAGGGACAAAAGGATAACATTAAAAGTCGATTCAAATAATTATTTCTGAAAGTAAATGTGACGTCATATCCCCTCACGCTACATCACACCAAGAATGTGTCAATATAACGCGCACCGCGCATCAATCTAAAATAATCATTCGCAAAGCGGGAAAACCCAATTAACTATCGTTCTAGATTATATTAAAAGTCATTTCTAATCAATAATTTTAAAACTAAACAAAACAATTGCTGTCTACAAATTGCTGCTAAAATTACGGGAGTCGAACGAAAATAGATTTTTGAACAATTCTTACCCCAACATTGTTCTAAATATTATTAGCTACCGTTTGGCGTTTGTTTCAACCCGATAGATGTAATGGTTGGCGAGAAATTGACAAATACTTATATTTTTTCTGGGTTTTTTTTATTTTCCAAGAAATTCTATATATCGTATTTTTATTTTGTGCCGTGCACATCTTTGGGACCTCCTTAGCATAATTGCAAAAACCCGAAACCTCTATCTGGTATGGTTCAGGAGGAGTTGCTTTTCAAAGCGCGAAAAGACTGGCTAGACATTTCGAATTTATAAACGCAATTCCCAATGGAAATTGCGTTAAAAATATTAATGCAGCATGGTTTAAAACAGTAATTAGGTACTATATGACGCCATATCTTTATCCCCCCAACCTTTATTTAAATAGATATATGTGGGGCCATGGGACCCACATTGAGATACACCACCTTAAACTATATAATTCAATTTTTTTTTATCTAATTTGTTACACACAGTATGTCAGTAAGAATTTAAATAAGAGATCTGTCAGCATGGAATGGTAAGATAAGTGTTAGCACATTTGAAACAGGCAGCATGGTGAGATGAAACAAACGATTTAAAGAAACCGGCAAAACAATTTTTGCAATCCACCAGTCGGATTCAAAGGTCAAAAGATTGGTACAAAAACAAAAGTTTATCATATTGGCTATCTGCAAATTTTAAAAAAATAAATAAATTAATTTAATTTTTCTCGTACTGCTTATCCCTATAAAATTGCATATGTTTACCTTAAAATCCTTTGAAATAAAATAATGTCCCCGTTGTCAACGCAAGACGATCTGCCAGTTATTTTGTTCTGCCCTTATCGCAATAGGCGGCCAAAGTTTTTATGTGGAATGATTTAAAATGGTCGTTCTTTTAATTTCATCATCACGCAGCAAGCATTCATGGAGGCACCGCAAACACTATCAACGTAGGATTTAATTACCTCAGCACCAAGCTCGGTTTGTATCCTGGTGAATTCACGAGACTACACTTGATGTGTCTAATACCAACGATCAATGGAAGATGGACTTCATGTTACCGATATCTTTTATTTTTTCTTCTCTCGCCACGTCTGTGTAGTTCGCACTGCACTATCGCAATGTCTTCGATGACTACATGTTCTTCAATTGATAAAACAAAATTCTAGGCCCAGAAAAACAGAGCACGACGATCAAACTCTTGTGGTAGTCACCAGCGACATGCTGCCTCAATTTCAGAGGCTAGTTTTTAAGTTTTAGGAGAGTGCCTAGTATCAAAGCGAGACTAAATTCGTAGTCTTGTTATTTGAAGAGGGACTTATGTGTATAACTATAAACTATATAATGGAATATAACTTTTATGTATATTACTAAATACAAATATCATATATATAACCAAAAAAACAAATATGTATACCTAAATATAACTATCATTTTTTTATGCAGCTTTCATTTGACTATAAACATATGTATCAGATATATAATTTTAAAATTTATAATTTATAATTGTTTATATGTCCCATAACCTCGTGGTCGTAGGGGCTTCTAATGTTTCCATTAGATGAGTTATAACAAGTGTATAACGTATAACTTTTATAACACTTAAAGTGTTACGGAGCCATTGAGGCATAAATTCCTGTATTTAAATGCATCGAACATACCAAACATATTCGATAGTGAATACACGATGAATGGGCCGTTCTACCCTACTTTGATATTTAAATTCATATGCCTTGTAGCCGATATTCTTTCAGTAACGTGTGTTCAGGCTTTTTTCTCCAGTTAGGGTTAATGACACCAAGGCAAGCAAAACGCTTGCGGGTTGTCGAGAGTACCACTATTCCGTGCAAAGAATTAAAAAATGCTCCGCCGTTGGCTGAAATTATCCGCTATTTCTTCCTACGCCGCTGAAAGAATTTTGTTTCGGAGATGTCACTTTAATCTTTCATGACAATTTGTCATGGGCAGATTAAGTCATTTCAATGAGATCCTCGGCCTCCTACCGTCTCGAGAGACAATGGTGCATCACCGTTGAGTTTGGTTGCATTTCCTCGAGTGGCTGAGCAGTCCTATCCTTGAGTGACAGTCTTTACCACAGCTTTTGCACACGAGTTATGTGCTTCCAAATGTTTTGGCCTTTCTCCTAGTTCTTCTGTCTGTAGCCTCTTGAATCCTTCGCTCCTCGGCTACTATGACGTCCTCTTTTATAACTGTGCGCCACGTAGATCGGTCTTCTGCTTTGCATTCCCAGTCACTTGTATTTATTCTGGCTGCTTTCATGTCTCTCTGGCAGACATCTTTAAATCGGAGACGTGGGTGAGCTGTCTTCCTCTTTCCCCATGCCAGTTCTCCATATAGGAGGTCCTTGGGGATTCTTTTTACATGTCCTAGCCATCTTTTTACATGTCCTAGCCATCTTTTTACATGTCCTAGCCATCTTAGGCGTCTTTTGCTAAGGATTGAGAACATGCTTTGGATATTGGCACGCATCAGGGTCTTACTATTTGGCACTTTGTCCTGCTAATTAATGCCAAGGATGTTACGCAGGCATCTCAAGTGGTAGCTATTAAGCTTGCCCTCATGGGATGTATAAGTGGTCCACGTTTTGCTCCCGTGTAGCAATGTACTAATGCCGCAGGCTCTAAAGACACACAGTTTGGTTTTCTCCGTCATCTTGATTTTTTGTCAAACCCGTTTATTTAGTTTAGCCATTGTTGTAGCTGCTTTTCCAATTCTATTGTTTATATAGTCCTCGATGTACATTGAGTTTTGAAACCTTGGACCACAAGTAGGTGAAGCTGTCCACAACCTCCATGTATTCATCGTCGCTATTGATTGCAGGAGGAGAATTCAGGAGACCAAGCTGTTTGTCTTTTTCAAGCTGATTTGCAGCCCAAATTCTTTTCAGGTGTTGGAGAAGCTTGACACAAGTTGTTTCCAACCAATTTTTGTGTGTGCTATTAGGGCCGCATCGTCCACAAAAAGTAAATGGCGAATTATGACATCTGTCCTTTTGGTTTCGGCTCGGAGGCGGGCAGTGTTGAAAAGTCCTCCATTAGCTCTGGTGTGTAACCAGATTCCATCACTCTTATCCTCGAATGCGTATCGAAGCAGTACAGAGAAGAATATTGCGAACAGTGTAGGTGAAAGTACACAAACTTGCTTAACTCCGCTGCTGACTGGAAACGCTTCTGACGTAGCTCCATCGAATTGCACTGTGCCCTGCATATTTTCATGAAACTGTCTGATGATGGCGAGTAGGTCTGGGGGGCAGCCAACATTTTCCAGGATTTTAAATAGCCCGCTGCGACTGACTAAATCAAAGCATTTCTTAAGATCCACAAAGGCAATGTATATTTGCGTCTGCGGCTCTCTGCATTTTTACTGGAGCTGTCGTATTTCAATGAGATCATTGCGTGGTCAACCAGGCAGTCAACCAGGCAGTCAACCAGGCAGTCAACCAGGCGGTCAACTAGGTGGTCAACCATAACAAATACTGCGGCCTATTCTATTACAATAATCACGCTTTTTATTGTTCATTCTAATAAAACATTGGTTTTAAAATTAACAGAAAGACATATGTAGGTTCTTTTTCATTCAGAGGAAAGAATTAGTAAAGACACATATCTTTATCTAAACATCAAGTGCTATGACACGCTGCTATGGTCAAGGGTTAACGTCCGTGAAGTACTTTATTTTAACTTAGTCTACCCCCTCCCACCCCATTTTGCCTGTTACTCGATGATCATTATTTTATCGAGTTAGATATGACATATGAGATGGCGTAAAAAGGCTCTATGACTCTTATAGAACCCCGGCAACTTTCTCCCCTCCCGGAGAGCTAGCCGACGGGGACACCCCCAAGACGATCCCCTAGAGCAGGGGTCTCCAAACTACTGCCCGCGAGGCCCTCTTGTGTGGAGACGGTTAATTCGGCAGAAAAGTTTGGAGACTACTGGACTAGAGGAGTGGGTCGTCTGTGTAGATTGCAGCCGCACAAGTCGACCTAGTCTGCCTATCAAAGGGAGTTTCCATGCCCAAGGGAGGATGTGGATTTTTTCCTACTTCGACCCGCCATAGCTGCAACGCCATCGCGTCTGTATAGATATCCTATCCATACAGACGCAGAAGATAATTGCGTCCACAGACCATGACAGATGATCTCTTTGCAAGTGATGCAGCGTTCACAGGCCACGGTTTTGTGGGTTCCACGCATTACCCAGCCGCCTAACTAGTGTTAGGTACCCATTCGGAGCTGGGTGACTCAGGGACGCCCTAGGCCCCGGGAACAAATCCTTGCCTTCACATGGTTTCGAACCCGTGACCATCAGTACGCCAGTCGAGCTCTCTGCCACTCGACCACCGCGTCCCCCATTACCAAGGACTGTCGCAGGATAGGGGGAAACATCACCGTAGACCACCCATAGAGGTGCAGGCAACCGCAATAGCCAACCACATAGTTTTGGATAAGGGCATTGGGTAAGTCTCCTCAGAGCTGACGTCCGACCAAAGTTCCTCAAGGCACTTTTTCTAGTATTGTACTGGCCCACCTGGCCATAAACAGTGCCGTTCACTGATGACAGCTAGAAAGGAGGACGAAACGGTCGCTTCGGATGACCCGACCATCAACGGGTACAACGGTTTTCGTCATTGACGGGGGCATTCTCCACCACGGGTGGACCCGTCTACTCTCCGTACAGCGACTGTAATCATCTGTCTACCTGCCTAGCTAACCCTAGCGGGACTTTGACGTTCCTCGTCGAGACTGTTACTTTCGGGTCTCGCGTACCCTACTTATCCAGAGGACCCCGTAAAGGTCAGCCCCTTCCTCCAGTATCGAGTTAGATAAATCATTCTTTTTATATATGCAATCTTCTTGATAATGTTTCAACTTACAAAACCTTGAAAGGAATACGCTAAGCTTCTAAACAATTTGTTGTGTAATCGACAATAACCAGGGCGCCGAGACAAGTAAAGGGGCGTGGCTATAAAGCCAGATAAGTAGTTTTTGTGAAGGGATATTTATAACGCTTGAATTATCTTGTATCAGCTTCGCGGCGAGATATTGTAACGTTCAAGTGTCTCTTGGGGAGATAACACGTGACATGATCGTCAGGCCTTGAAATTAACAATTAACAAAACGTTCAGTGGGCTTGTTTGTTTCATCTAATAGAGCAAACCTATAAATAGAAATGTCTGAGATATTTAGTTGGATCAATTTCATAATGATAATAAACATATATCTGTGATTTCTCTAACGATGTACCTCAAAAGATAATAATATTTAATTTCATGTACTGTACATTTAGACACCAGTATGCACCACCAAAAATACTTTGATCAAAGCTCCATTTATTTTCAACCAAGTAGTGAAATATAATGATGCTCTAATAAACGTTACTTAGTTTATGCAATGGACATGAAAGAGTGGGCCCAGGCCCCAAACGAAGTGGTTTTATCAATTTAATTTCATTTGTATTTTAATATCGGTCAGTAAGGCTTATTGTACCGATTTGTTTCTATATCTTTCTAGCTACTTGGTAGCAAATGTTGAAAGTGATATTTATGTAACAAATATCGATATTATTGGCCCTGGGGCCCGAAAGGTGCACCGTGTATACCTCAGAGATCCATAGATTTCAATCCAATTCATTATGGATGTATGTGTCAAGATTTGCCTAGACCATGTTAAATCTAAATGTGGATAAAGTCTTTAAATTGTGCGACAAATGGATTAGCACCTCCCGGACCCGAAGCAGTGGATATGAGATATAGGCCTTGACCCAGCCATCCACAAGACAGCAAATGTTGTTGTTGTTTTTTTTTCTTAAATAAGCTTTTAGAAAGAATATTAACAGCGCATGGTGTAAAATTCAAAACCTATCAGCCGAGTTAGCGTGAGATCAATAAATCCATGTAGAAACATACATCCACATCGTTCGAAGCGATATCTCCTTTACTTCTCTAAATAAAGTACCTAAGATTAAGATAAATGTATAGGAAAATATGACACCTCGTCTATTTAGACCGTTCGAGATGGTTCTGAGGAATTCAAGAGGATGTTTCGCAGGTCACAATGGCTTAACATCGAGGATAATATAAATGTAATATTGAAAGAGCAAACATTAGACACGAAAATGTTAATTTGTTTAGCTTCAATTGTTATCTCATCCAGCCCTCGATTGTTTCAGAGAAATAACAAAATCAGTTCCAGGGTAGTTTGTATTGTGACACTTTGAAATGTCTGTGCCATGGATCTCCTGGACACATATTATTATTATTATGTTTTAACTAAACCTTTAGAGTAATTCGTCTTCGATAACTTTCTGTAGTTGATTTATAAAGAGCATGTCCAAGTGAATGTCATTGCATTCAGCCTTCTAAATGTTTAACCTTAACTTTTTTGGGGGATGTTATCTTTTAGCATGTATCACAAAATTTTACAAATGATAAAAGTTACCAACTAGAGCTGTGCTTCGCTTAGGGCTAGAACATTTGAACTGGTGAATACGGGCAATTAGAACATTGACGATTGGTTTATCTCATTTAAGATGATCTCTTGATTTGATTATTGAATCACTCGACGATATCTGTAGTGATATCTGTAATAACCGCACTTATGATTTTATACAAAATATCTTATCGTACATTAACTTTCACCCAAAACAAAATCTAAGTTTGAAGCACTTTGTGGAATGTTTTGTAATGCATCTTGTTTATGCGACTAGATTATACATGATCTGACATTATTAAGTCTTATATTTATTATTTTAAAACTAGCAATGATTGTTAAACTTCAGCTAATCTTCGCCCATTGAACGAAATATCTTAACTGGCCATGCTAATTAGCGAATGTTAATCTTTAATTTTCACTACTGATCACTACTAATGAGGAATATGAGTAAGGCAGAATATTATATACCAAATTTTAAGTTAGACAAACTTTTTTTTTAATTTTCTGAATCTAAAATAATTGATGTAAGGTAAAATTTACACTACTTATTGTAACAAAAAAATATTTTTAAAATGGACTAGTTAAGGAGGATCAATATAAAACAAAATAATTAACAAACATAAATCAGATGTACGACTTTTAATTTTAATGGCTTCCATTAAATGTATTTAAAAATAAAATGTTGATTGGGTTCTTAAAAACTAAAAAGGATAGTTATAAATATCGTTTTATTGTATATTTTATAAATATCGTAATTTTATACAAAAGCGATGAAACATGTTGAGGAAGTTTATTTTTCAAAAAAAATGTATATGTCTGTAACTCGGTTACCATCTTATTATCTCTACTGCGGCCAACCATTTCTATCTAAGAAGGATAAATTATAAAAATGTATCTAGGCACGACTAGACAAATTCGCTGGTTTCACTGTCAACACAATCGAAGCTGTCTTTGATTCGGCAGCAGTGACAAAACAAACAGTGATATCACCGGAGACTTCAGTCCACTTTTTTCTTTTACTCAAACCACAGCTGGTTATCTTCAAAACTTGCACAGAGACTCACAACAGCGAAACGCAACGAACGTAGTTAATTCCTCCAAATGATAATAGTCCAATTGATTCCCACCGTATGGGGAGGTAACTTTGTCAGATGACAAAACTTGGTACATAACAAAAACTAAAATGGCCAAAATAAGCGTTATATCAGAAACTTTTGTTTGAATATTTATTATTATTTTAAAGTGTTGTGACTTTAAGAACTTTAATGTCTATAAATCTTCATTTCTATCATGTCAAAATATTTGCTCTTAAATTAAAATAAAGCAACGAAATCATTATTACAGGATTTATATTTATACATTTCAAAAATAATACTTCCACATGAATACCTATCCCTACAGTGATCTAAGAATAGTTTTATACTCAATATAAATCCTTTTAAGAATTGACAAAAAATAAAATGATATTTTTTTTAACTAGCCTTTATATATTTAACATTTAAAATTTTATCTTACCTACAAAGTGAAAACAATGTAACTCACTGTTGACGGGTGCAGGGTTTTTAAAAATATTTTATAGCACGATAATTGAAAGAACTTTGCTCATCTACTTTACACTTGATGGTTTATACATGTACTAGACAATAGCCCTAAATATTTGGTTGCTAGAAATGCATTTCCATGCCGCAAAACAACAGGGGAAAATACCAACACGCCTCTGGGTACATTAAAATTTTATGTAATACAGACATCGCAAATGTGTACTTTTTTTAAAATAGCATGTCACTGTGACTGATTGATCGAAAACTGCAGCCGAGAGATTTATGCATATTGATAAGGCTTTAATAAATGCCAGGCAGAGGTTTAGAAATCAAGGTCGAAAACATAATAAAATATGCCATATATTGACTCAGTGATAATCTAGATGGGATTAAGCTTGTCGGAGAACAAGGCCCTTATCAGTTTTAACACGGCCTTGAATTTTGTCTGTCTGACCTTGAATGAGAATAACAGTATGATAAGGAAATGAGGACGGAAGACGATGAAAGAGCAGAGAAAAATGAAGAAAATTTTAACTGGTAGCAAGCCATAGTGTAGTGGAGTTATGTGGTGGTAGGCCATAGTGTAGTAGAGTTATGTGGTAGTAGGCCATAGTGTAGTACAGTTAATGTGGTGGCAGGCCATAGTGCAATGGAGTTATGTGACGGTAGGCCATACTCTAGTGGAGTTAATGTGGTGGCACGCTATAATGCAATGGAGTTATGTGACGGAAGGCCATACTCTAGTGGAGTTAATGTGGTGGTAGGCCATAGTGTAGTGGAGTAATGTGGTTGTAGGCCATAGTGTAGTGGAGTTATGTGGTGGTAGGCCATAGTGTAGTGGAGTATATGTGGTGGCAGGCCATAGTGCAATGGAGTCATGTGACGGAAGGCCATACTCTGGTAGAGTAAATGTAGTGGCAGGCCATAGTGCAATGGAGTCATGTGACGGAAGGCCATACTCTGGTAGAGTAAATGTGGGGGCAGGCCATAGTGCAACGGAGTCATGTGACGGAAGGCCATACTCTGGTAGAGTAAATGTGGTGGCAGGCTATATTTTAGTGCTAGTCTGTGCTCTTGTACTAGCTCGTATGGATTACTGCAATTGTCAGGTGCGCCAAAACAATGCATTGAAAAACTACAGAAAGTTCAAAATTCAGTTGCCAGATAAGTTCTAAAGGCAAAAAAAAACATGACCATGTTACTCCGCTCTACTTTACTCACTTGATTGGCTACCTATAAAGCTCGAATTTGTAATGCAGTGGGGGCCGCCAAACTACTGAGCCATATATGTGAATTCAACGCAGCGCATCAAGACAAAGCAAGGACGAGTCACACCCTGAATGTCTCTGGTCTACTGTGGCAGAGTCGTTGTCTAAGGGTTGAGGTCCACCCTTGGCAACAGATATTTACCACACTGTACGGGTAAATGAATCAGCATCGCTGGTTTTCGCTCAAAGTATGTTAAATGACATCAAATCTTCAACATGTATGGAAAAATACAAAAGGCAATTTTTCTAGTGGATCGTGATAATGTCCAGAGTCCACTCAGCCTTCACTCTTCACATTCAAGCGCCCCTCGGTTCGGTTTGACCGTATGGGACCACGTTCGAAAAAACTCTACCCTCTACACTTCCCGTCACGCACTCTCGTCCAGTCTTCAGCCTGTCTGTAACTCGGCAACTCAGCTCGCAGTCTCCCGTCACACACGGTGCTTGTTTATATAATCCCCCGTCTTGCCCGACCGTTTTGTACCACACCGGGTCATCCACCATGTCCTTTTTAGACCGTGACCTGTCCACTGATTACAACTCTCACGCACTCTTGTTTCTTCCCCCCCCCCAACGTGAACAGGTTTCACAGCCCGTTGACCAACGCTCGCCCCATTTATGCCCAGTCATCCCCACACCACAACATCTGACCATGACAGCCATAGTGTAGTGTAGTTATGTGGTGGCAGCCATAGTGTAGTTGAGTTGTGAGGTGGCAGCCTTAGTTTAGTACAGTTAATGTGGTGGCAGGCCAGAATATAGTGGAGTTAATGTGGTGGCAGTCTTAGTATAGTGGAGTTAATGTTGTGGCAGTCATAGTGTAGTGGAGTTAATGTGGTGGCAGCCATAGTGTAGTGTCGTTAATGTGGTGGCAGCCATGTGTAGTGGAGTTAATGTGGGGGCAGACCAGAGTATAGTGGAGTTAATGTGGTGGCAGTCATAGTGTAGTGGAGTTAATGTGGTGGCAGCCATGTGTAGTGGAGTTATGTGGTGGCAGTCATAGTGTAGTGGAGTTAATGTGGTGGCAGCCATGTGTAGTGGAGTTCTGTGACGGAAGGCCATAGTGTTGTGGAGTTAATGTTATAAAGTTCATATTGTATGGGTATTAATCTATTGTTAGGGTATAGTGTAGTGGTGTTAATTTGAACTTGGTGGAAGGCCACCTCGTGGTGTAGTTAATCTGGTGGAATGTCCAAGTGAAGTGTTTAAATTACCAAATAATTCAAACAATAATCTTTAATGATGACACCGGCGGTTTGTGAGGTCAAAGTTACGAAAGGAGAAAAAGAAATGTTTTAGATGAGCTATTTAGTCTTAATTTTCTATTAGTTTTAAAATAATCAATTATTTGAATGCATCTATTTTAATAATGTTTAATACTAGATATTCTAAACCTCCTTAGGTTACTTACTTCATTTTCCATAACTGCTCATGGCGACAAGTTAAAGGGACAATATTGAAATCTAACCGTCAAATATACTTGCGACAGAGTTATTTCCAGTTTTGAAAAGTGACGTCTGCTACTAATAAATTGAAAAATAGATCTGCACCAAATAAATAATAACTTCAATTTATCTGCATCTTTGTCAGGGATATTTAAAATAGGTTTACATTTGTTAGCGCTTGTTACAAAGGCCGGTCCCAAGAAAAAAATTGCATTTGAAGAATTAAAATTAGTTGATCAACTGGCTGTTAAATAAATGTGCCCCGTGACGTATTTGGTAATCAGAAATGGGCGTACACACAGCGCGTTGCCCTAAACATTTCAAAAGATTTTAAAATTATCAGCTTCTGTTTCGCCTCCATAGTTATACAAACGTGACAACTGAAAAATTCCCGCGAATGGAAACCGCAACCATCAGCTCGGTTTCCTGTATCTTACCAATGACAATATAGAGACTATAGAGATAATATAGAGATTATAGAGACAATATAAAGACTAAAGAGACAATATAAAGACTATAGAGACAATATAGTTGTGCTTTCTAAACTTTTAGTAAATTTTATGTAGCACTTTGTAAATGTGTCAATTTGTTGATGTAAACAATTAATAGATGGCTTTATACAATAGGATTTTTTTTTAAAAATGAAAGTAACTGTCTTTGTTGCGTTGTAGTTTTGAAATTTATAAGTTACGTCCTCTCAATAGAGAGATAGAAGACGAGGTTTACGGTTTTATGAGGAAACAAGAGATAACCCGCCAAAAATGACGGATTCTTTTTTGGTTCAAAAAGCACTATAAAACAAAATCGATCGCAGCGCCACCTAACAGCACTACATCCATACAGACAACGTGAATCAATGACATAATAAATAATTTATCGCAAATAAATTTCATATTGTAATACTGCGTCTTTTCCACTAAACCTAGCATCACAATATTTCATTCAATCGATAAAGTGAGTTCAACCTGAATAAACTTGTACTGCAGCTGAAATTCACACAAACTTTCCATAACCTATGCAACCTTCATTCCTGACAATTTTGCTGATATAGTCCATTGCCATCTGTTATTGAACAATATTGGAATATGGTGTAGCTTACATTGCTGTTAATTTCATCAGCTTTTTGGGAGATGGGGAGGAAACAATGGTTGGTGTGATAGTGGAATAAGTAATATTTTCATGTACAATATCATTGACGCAAATTGCTTTGTTTATGGCTACGATGTTTTCTTCTGAACATTTGGATCCCAATAATTCTTTATGTGTTTCAATTAAACTACATGCTTCTTCAAGGCTAGACACTACAATGAACGCACTTGAAACCAGCAATTTACAATCTTCAGTTTTTACAGTCTCTTTGATAGAGTCGATGGCATTCTGTATCTAGATAATGAATTGCTGTGACAATGTAGTTGTTACCTCAACAATACAGACAGCGGTTTTTATAACTTCGATATCTGGTTCTGTACATTTCGTTTCCCAAACATCTCTCATTGTTATCGTTGAGTCACATGCCTCCTTAAGACTGGACATTGCATCCGCTGCTGCCGTGGCAAGGTTCTTACAATCTTCAGACTTGACATTCTTGTTGATATAGTCTAATGCCTTCTGTTCTGTTCAAGAAATATGGAATTTTTGGTAGCAGCCATTGTTGTTAATGTCTGGAGACGTGTGGCAGATGTTTGGGAAACATTGTTTTGTATTTTATTGACATGTGTTAAATTATTTTGATCTGTTTTTGCTGAGTTTTGTTTATAAAGCGTGATATCCTGTTCTGGTGACAATGCTGAAGTAGTACTTGGTACAACTGCAGTGTCATTGACGCAAAAAGCTGTTTCTATGACTGCGATGTCTTCTCCTGAGCAAATTGAGTTCAAAAATTCTTTCTGTGATTCCGTTAACCTACACAACTCTTCAAGGCTGGGCAGTGCGACCGCCGCCCCCAAAACCAGTTGTTTACAATCTTCAGATTTAACAGTCGTGTTGATATAGTCGATGACCTTCTGATTTTGAATAATGAATAGCTATTCTGTTGACATTGTTGTTGTTACCTCAACAATACAGACAGCGGCTTGTATAACTCTGATATCTGCTTCTGTACATTGCATTTCCAAAACAGCTCTAAGAGTTACCGTTAAGTCACATGCCTCCTTAAGACTGGACACTGTGTCCACAGTTGACAACATCAGGTTTTTACAAACTTCAGACTTCACATTCTTGTTGATATAGTCTAATGCCTTCTGTTTCTGTTCGAGAAGTATGGGATATTTGGTAGTAGCCGTTGTTGTTAATATCTGGAGATGTGAGGTAGATGTATGGGAAACATCGGTATCTTCGTTGGTTGAATGGGTGAAGTTATTTCGATCTGTATTTGTTGAGTTTTGTTTATAAACCGTGATTTCCTGTTCTGGCGACGATGTTGTCGTAGCCTCATAAACACAGACAGCTGTTTTTATGACCGACATATCCGCTGCTGAGCACAGGTGATCAAAATATACGGTTTCTCTTTCCGTAAAGGCGCATGCCTCTTCCAGACTGGGCACAACCTCGGCCGCCATCAACAGAAACTGTTTACAATCTTCAGACTTGACATTGTTTTCGATATAGTCCAAGGCTCTCTGCTTCTGAACAGCAGTGGGGTGTAGCGTCGTGGCCATTGTTGTTGATTTTTGGATCTGTGCTGTGGAGAGTTGGGTAGCGTTTATGTGTCCGGTGGAGTGGCTAGTAATATTGGTTTGTGTTGTATCTAGTCCCGTTATTGTTTAAATGGCAGAGTGGTCAGGCGTCGTTCCACACATAAAACCCTCTAACCTGACTAGTTCACCTACGTCACAGCCAAAGTTTGTCATCAAAGCTGGTTTTAAAAGTAGCAACTGAGCGCATCTTTGATCGACACCAGGTCCTTTGACATTGGAAGTCAATCCCGCTTTGCAATCACCTGTTACAGTTAAGCTGTTTATTGCTTGCAAAAACTCACTGTCAGTATTGGCGTCATCTGCAAAAGCCCCATAACAGAGGAGGATAACAACAGAGAGTGTGATATGATGGAGTAATATCTGCTTTCTTGGCATTCTTAAATTTCATCGAATTCTACCTGAAAATACAGAGAAACCTTATCAAAAACTATATTCTTTATGGGAATAACATTTCTACACGTATGTAGTCTTGCTCTTCTATGATAAACACGGAATTTCGTCTTAAACTATGGGTTTCGAAGCGTATTTGGTCTTGTTCAATAACTAATTACTCTTTTGAGCTCCCTTGAAATCTACATTCTTCAAGCGAAGAAAAATAAAGATATATGTATAATTATTTCTAACTGTCTCCTAAAATAAAGTAAAGAAAGAAGTTGAAAAAAGTCATGTTAAAGTTTAGAATTAAAAGATTATTTATTAAAATCACAGTAAATTAATATAACCACTGATAATATCTTATTTGAGGACCCTTGCCCCAAAGTAACATGAGGTACAATGCCTGCCCCCCTCCCCCCTTTCTTAACCGCGAACATTCCAACACCTACAAATTATTTGTTTTTCTCACTTTGGGAATTACTGTGGTTAAACGAGGAGTTATTTTACAAAACGAATACCTAAATAACGTTACCCCGGAGGACAGAGATTTGTGCCATAACCTAAACTAAAATGCGACCTCATTTATAATGTCCTAATCATTTGGTTTACACACCAAAAATTAATAGAGACTGCACCTGTGTGCTTTACTTAGATTTACACAGAGTGTGTTGAAGATAATGACGTTTCAAGACCAGGAGAATAAGTTAAACAATTGAACAGTTTTAATTGTCTTGTCGGGTTAATGATATTATTTATAACGTTATGAGAAGTATATAAATGTATATAAAACACTGAAACGGCATTATTTCTTCTCTGTTGATCAAAGACACATGATTGATATTCTCTATAATCATTATTGCTTCTATGAAAGTTGAGATTGTGTAAATAAATCTATAAATATGGTAATTTGAGGCAATAATGATCTAGGCATTAGCGACAGGAGGCTGGGGAACATAAGGGAATAAACCAATGCTTCGACTAGCTGTACTTCGGCAGCAACAAGGAACTCCTGTATGGTGTTCTTGTAGTATTAGCCTGAGCTGCCCTTCATTGCGTCGCCTTTGTCTTGACGGCAGAGGTGTCAGCTTTTGCCCTAAACTGCACCAGATGACTAAGCTATTGGTTATTTTGAACATGCTTAGTTAGCCACAGTGGTCACCAACCCCAGAGTTTCTAGTGAGCTGTCATCAAGTGTTTCTGTGTCTACTCCGGACAATGCATTTATGAACATCTGGGTATGCAAACACATTTTTTTACTCAACAAAGGAAGAACCAAAATAAAATTGGCTCGTAATTCATCAAAGTCCAGGTCTCTTTTTTTCTATGATGTCAATGAGTTTTAACTATATTAGTGTACCAACGCCATGTGAGGTTGCGGAACAACTTTCACAAAATTCTCAAAATGAAATGGCAAGAAAAAGTTCCAAACACCGAAGTCCTTGTCAAGGCAGGACTCTCGAGTATCTAGACAAGCCTGATGAAGCCCAAACTACGATGGCGGGCGCCTTGCGAATGCCAGATCATCGGCTCCCAAAGAGGCCCTTCTATGGCGAGCTTACAGAAAGCCCGTGAAGTTCAATGGAAGCGATGCAAGGATACGCTTAAGACCGCACTGAAGGCTTACGGCAATGGGCATGACTCCTGGGAGGCAGCAGCAACATGGAATTCAAACAGACACCTGGCTTCCTAGTCCAAACGACAGGCCAGGAAGGATCGTGCTCAAAAACTTCTTGATTACATCCCAACCATCTGTTGTCCGACATGTGGACGCAACTTTTGGGCAAGGATAATTGTAATAAGCCATCAAACGACCCACCAAGCTGCCATAGCTTATGGTTAATGTAATTAGAATAGTCCACGTCGATCATGATGGATAAACAAAAACAAAAAATCAGGTTTTACCAAAGGAGGCCTTCCGTAACCTTAAATTACATTTTTACCCTCAAATTAATTATGTGTTCTTCAATTTTTAAATGAAGAAATGCAATATTTTTCTCTATTTTGTTTTTTGAGACGGCTGTTAATACATACAAAATTTATTATAAACGTTGCTTATCTAGCGTCAGTTTAAATCTTTTAACTAATAACAACCACATAGATAAACAAAAAAATGTTCAATCATTCTTACCTCGTAAGTAATGCGAATAAAAAAATTATGGCCTCAAAAATGTATTTTCCTGTGATCAAGTTGTGTACGTCTGCCAATAGACACATTCAAGTCTGCCAGTTGACACATTCAAGTCTGCCAATAGACACATTCAAGTCTGCAAATAGACACATTCAAGTCTGCCAGTTGCTTTTAACTTTAATTAGGCGTAAGTTGAGATACAACAAAGATGTTTTTAGGTTGGCCTTTGTAATATTTTTTTAGAAAATGACAAGATTATCTCAATACTTTATCAATTGAATTTATCTTATAACCAGTTTAATATGAGACAAACTTTCGATATCTTCATTGTCAGATACAAGCCTGTCAGTCATAATTGCTATTTTTGTCCCAAGTCCCTTTTTTATTTCTTTCAATGCTACTTCAGAAAAACAAGCAATTAATATCTCCGTAAACCTCAAAAGCAAAACTGTATATATGAAAATGTGTATTGATATGTGCTTACATTACACATGAAATTTCTCATATATATATACATGAATATGTATATGTGTACATATACAGTGCGACCCCCTAAAGTCGCCCTTCGATAGTTCTCGAAAACGGTTATATCGTGGCAGGTCCATGGCTCCCAAATTTTGTGAGGCAACATACCAATAAATAATACGTACGTATGATTTTTCAGCAATTTAATGTTTCTGCTTTTAAAATAAATATAAATTTAAAAACACAGTAATTAAGGATAACAAAAATGTTCGACGGATCCCCGTAATTAACATTCGGCCTACTACAAAGCATCAGTTATAAGGAATTACCAATTTTTCTGTAATTATTTTAATTTAAATTCTTTTAATATATTAGATTAAAACAAGTGTACCAGGATATGTATTGATGTATATAATACGTGAGTATAAACTGAATTTAACTTTAAATAAATTTTATAGTGAAGACAACGCGTTTTTATTTGCATCCTTTATTATCGCTCAATAAGTTTCACTGAACCATGTACTAAGTGACGATAAGTCGCGATTACATAAATTTGCACCCGAACGACCGCAACTTAACAGGGTCTACTGTATATACAAGGAGAGGGAAATAGAGATATAGCCGTAATGAAATCGTTACAATTTTTACATCTTGGCTCTAATGTACAGTCAAAGTGGAAGTAGAAGAGTTATTCCATGCCATAATGCCCCGAGTAAGAATTTAAAAAAATAAGAATACACTACCGGTAAGCGTCAAAATCCCGGTTCGCAAACTGCAGCTAAGTTTTTTCGTTTCTTCAATTTTTTGTTTATGGTCACTCGCCCAGGAGGTTTTCAAGACGATAAGTTCGATGTCTTGTGTCCTATTCAGGCTTCAATTAATTACTTTCTATCTACCCGCATTGAGTCTCTTTTCTAATCCTTTTTATCAGCTTTGGTTGTATATCAACTGATGGCAAATGGCTAGTTGCAACAACAACAATAGTGTGACAATTTATAGGGATAAATTAAGAGACCAAACTATATTAAGAATAGACCAAATAAATTGTACAAAATTTGTCATGAAAATTAAAAGCGGCGATTGCTTAACAAAGAGAAAAATTTCCCATTTATACACATGGCAGTCAGATTTTGTATGCAGGTGATCAGAAGCGTAACTAGGTTTTCCTCGCCCTTGGCTAATTTATTTTTGGCCCCCTTGAAATATGGATACAAACAAATCTAAAAGGTAGGAAAATACTAAATTTTAATAAATTGAAGGATTAGCCCTCGGCGCCCTTGGCATAAACGGCGCCTCTGCAGGTCATATGAGGTTATGGTACAATATTAAGATATTTTGACAAGAAATAATGATACAATAATCAGATGTGTCATGTAAATGTGAAAACAGGTGATGGTACAGAGATATGATTTGTTGGGGTACTGAAGGTGATGATAAAATCTTGAGATATAATATCTTATAAAGTTGACTTGAAGGATTCCTACACAGTTGAGATATACCAACTTCTGCCAATTTGCCAATATGCCAATTTCTGAGAAATTGCCTGTGTTTTTTTTTCTTCTCACTTTTGTATTGCTTCGCCGATTAAACAATCGCAATAATGAAAACTTATAGATAACACCGAGAAACGTTTTATTGTAAGACTTTCTCAACTTATTACATTGATACGCCTTTGGATGTTATCAAGAACTTGTTGTCGTTATCCTAACCAGGTACCCTTGTCTTGATATTAGACAGCTGATAGTTCTCTGGTAATATCACAAGTCTTCAGATAACCACAATTGTTGGGTTGTTTTTGCCATTTATCTAAAACGTTGTTAAACATCCGAAACATGATGTCACGTGTAAAAAATGTGGATAGAAAACAACATCTTCAGATATCTACAATATATTGATTTCTTTTTAAATCCTTTATATTAACTCGTGGTGTCTGCTTGCTTGCTTAAGGCGGGCGGTGCCAAACAAACTTCGGATCGATTTTTAACCCAGTTCCTCGTAAGCTATCGAGCTGAAATTTTACAGGCAGACTCAAGCCGATAATAAAAATGATGTATCAAAATGTCAGATCAAATCGAATGTACTGTAATTAAATTAATGAATTTTTACATTATCTCTATGTAAC
Organism: Ampullaceana balthica; assembly: GCA_944989445.1. Taxonomy (NCBI): domain Eukaryota; kingdom Metazoa; phylum Mollusca; class Gastropoda; family Lymnaeidae; genus Ampullaceana; species Ampullaceana balthica. The sequence goes on from CALYLW010000402.1 coordinate 921,474, forward strand.
ATGTTAAATTTTTTGCTATAGTGTCGTGGTGCGTATTATATTGAACAACCTTTCTGTCGCGCAATAAGGTGCGCATTTTATTGACAACACTTTTTATAAACATATTCCTGATCGGTGCGCATTATATTAAACGTTTTACGACACAACTACAATTTTGTATTTTTTAAATCCTTTATATTAACTCGTGGTGTCTGCGGCGGACCTTGCTTGCTTGCTTGCTTGCTTGTCGCCAAAACTTTTGATCGATTTTTAACCCACTTGCTCGCAAGATAGCGAGCTGAAATTTTGCAGGCAGTTTCGTACCGATGATAAAAACAATGTATCAAAATTTCAGATCGATCGCATGTACCGTAATTAAATTATTGATTTTTTAGATTATTTTATTTATTCCTATGTATCATGCTATTTTTTGAGATAGAGCTGTCGCGGTGCGTATTATATTGAACAACCTTTCTGTCGCGCAATAAGGTGCGTATTTTATTGACAGCTCTTTTTATAAACATATTCCTGATCGGTGCGCATTATATTAAACATGTTTTACGACACAACTGCAATTTTGTATTTCTGGATGGTCTGGCGCTGCGTATTATAATGAACATTCTTTTAGTTACTTCTCGTACATAAAGGATTTATAGTCAAAAACTTGGTTTTTTTACGGGTTTTTCTTATTGATTGTCGTGCGCTGCATATTATAATGAACATTCTTTTAGTTATGTCTCGTACATAAAGG